>JAFEMH010005547.1:0-159059 GCA_022495995.1 Adenophora triphylla var. japonica
TAATTATAAATATCATCACCATGCAACACATTTTTATGTTCGAAGCTTATATTTAGGTACCTACAAACACTAAAGAACTAGTGTGCGTAATCGTGCGCGTCCAGAGGGTTCTATTGCCTAAGTGTACATTTTTAAGAAGAAGGTATAATGCACCTTTTCAGGAAGTGTACTTAGATGATGATGTGGAGACTATGACTAATCGACTCAAGTCGAAATAATGAGGGGTGATGATAATCAGGGCAGCCATTTTGGTAAAGTAGAAGATTTTTACCTTGACCCCATTACGCAAGAACAAGCTCATCGATACGTGCTTAGCTAACGTGGATGGAGTTCAACAATCATCAAGAGTAAGAAATAATTTTCATTACAAGCTGTCACATTCTAAATCCACTTCATAATTAATGTATAACTATAAAAGTAAAATCCATCAACACATTACAGGAAGCACCCTTTACTTTCCTTAGGTGGAAATCATGCGTCTCGTGCCTCGGGATCGTCCGGGCCTTTATGCGGCTCATAACGATCAATTCTCTAATTGGTTTAAAGATCATGTAAGCGTTAGTTATTTAAAGTGTTATATTGTCAATATGTTAAAAATTATACTTTAATTATCCATTTCACTAGCTCCTCATATTTATAAATACATATTTCTAATACTCTTATTGTAGTGTAGAAGGCCTGGAGGCCGAAGGTGATACTCTAACTATCGAAGATATATAGTAAAATTAGCAAACTTCGGACCTCAAGTTGACCAAGCTCGAAGGTTTAATGGCTACGTCATAAACGGTTTCGATTTCGCACAAGGGGAAGTAATAGTAGTAAAGTTACTGAGTAATAGCGGAAGTTTGCTTTGGAAGCAAAAACAAGGAGTTATTCATCCGCAAAAGATAAAAACCCTATTTGCCTCGGGATGTATACCTTTTATGGGGAGTTGATAGATATTATCGAGATCACTTATGGTTATGATATGACATTTTGTATTATTTAAATGTGAATGGGTTGATAATGTAAAAGGAAAGATGAAGGATGATTTCAATCTTACATCTCGTTAACTTTAATCAATTATTATACAAAGAAAATAAAGTATCGATGAACCTTTTATACCGGCATCCCAAGCTATTCAAGTCGTTTATGTTAAGGATCCCGAAGCCCCGAATGGAGTGTTGCCATCAAGATGACGAGTAGAGATCTTTTTGATATGTATTCTGATGATGTGGTAGTGGTGCCTCAAGTTCAACCATATAGCCTCCAATACTTGGATGAAACTCGAGTTGTGAATGACGATGAACCTACATGGGTGAGGGAGGGAGTAGAAGAAACAATAATAGATGCAAGTACTGCTGCTGCTGCAATAAAAGCCAATGCCAGGATTAATGTTTCGAGTGAAAGTGATGAAGATGAATCTGATGATGCTAATAACGAGGATTTCAATGAAGATATGGAGGAAGATTAGATTCTCCAATTATTATATTTCATTTTATGTTACTAATTCCACATTATTATTTACTTCATACTATTTATTTACCTTTTTAAGGAGTGTTTTGGCTTTATAACTTATGTTCATTTGTTTATTCTTTATAGAAAAATAGTGCTGTTCTTGAACAACAAAGGTATTTTTGGTTGATTTAAAAGCTCTCTTTCATTTTGTTTGGCATCATGTTATGCTTCCTTGGTGTTTGGTTGTTTAGGGCTGTTTCCACTTATTGGTGGCATGGCTCTTTGGCTTGTTTGGTTGCTACATACTACTAGTAGATGACATGTTTATGTTTGATAAAAAATGCTTCCTGTAATCTGATTGTCTGATGGTTTTAGTGTGGCATATCCTGATTTACAAAGGTGAGCAGCTATACTATACACTCTTGTTTCTTGGCTTTTTATTTAGAGTGCAAGATTTCCTGGTTGCTTTACTTGTCAGAACGTGCATACTTATTTCATATTTTTGTTATTGAAAACGCACTTCTAGAGTTGATGTCCGCAATTTGCACCAAAGCAAATGTGTTTGCAGAAAATCTCCTTCGGCTTTCTTTTGTATTGTTCTTACAAATAGCGGTTTTCTTGTGGCTCCTGCCTTTACGCTTCTTCCCGCCTTGTACCGACCCACCACCGCATCGGCAGCCTACTAGCTCCTCCTCTTCTTGCAAAGAATCGCCGGTCTTTTAGTTGTACCCTCTTTTTTCTTGGCAACTTTCTGAGGTCCATACTCCGGTTGCTACATACTACTAAATTGCACTCAACTGATTATCACATTAAATAACTACTCATGATCTTCCCATTTTTTTGTTTTCAATACAAAAGTATTTTGAGCCATGGTTATTTGTTAATGTTCTCAATTTTTATGTATTTAGATAGATTATCATGATAAAACTGATTATGCTTATCTGTTTATGATAAAACTGATTATGATATGCTATGGTTATTTGTTAATGTTCTCAATTTTTATGTATTTAGATAGATTATCATGGCTACAAGGAGATCACAAAGTACACAAATAGCGGGAAGAGGACAAGCAAACCCATCAAGGTCTCATTTGCGGGCGTATTCACAGCATCATCGTAGCAACAACTCCGATCTAACTCCTCAATGCCCTCAAGGCTCATTAGGTCCATTCTTTATTAACTGCTTTTGAAAATCAAAGTCTAGCAATTCATGTTAATTATCATTTCAGTAGGTTAATAAAGTTGTTGTTCGATTGGTTATTCATGTTACTAAATTTAACTAGTTGCAATCTTTCAGGGACTGCAACAAATGACTCTCGTTGTAAGAAAGGGACGAGGTCCAAACTATAGGAGTCAAGCAATGGGGTAAAGCAGATACAAAATGCACTTGGACTTTCAATGAACATATGCAGGTTTGTGGGCAAAATTCAAAAGCTTTCGCAACAAGACTTGGCATGATTGCAAAATGTGGAGTTAAAGCTCCCCTAAAGCCCTATGATTGGCGAAAGGTTTCACAAAACAAGAAAGATGCCATATAGAAAGAGATCCAGGTATGCACTTAAGATTCTAAAGATCTATAAAATGAGATCTTCATCTAATATTTATTTTTTTTATGTTAAAGGATAACACTGATGCCCCAGAGGAGTTTAAGAAAGTATGCTTAAGAAGAGTTGGGGATTTATGGAGAAGTTGGAAATTTAAAGTGAAAAACAAATTTTACACACCATTCAAGCTCAATCCTGCTGCACTTGCTATTCCACCTAGTGACTCACGTGTGAAACCCACATCTTGGACTAAGTTAGTTGAATATTGGAACCGTGAGGATGTTGAGGTATGTTCCTGATAATTTTAATAATGAATGTCGTTGTAAAGATCTTTTGCTGTTGACTCTACTGTCAAGTTGTGGCTTCACCTGTGACTTAAGCAGTATAAAACTCTGCGAGGGTATGCTAGGTGCTAAATTATTCGTTTCAAAATAATTTGTTTTGGTTGATGCGAGTAAAGAATTTGGTGTTTCTTGCTTCAGGTTCTCTTACTTTCTTAATATTGAAGAAACATTACAAGGATTGCACTTCTTATTCTACAGATTAATAGGAGGAAATAAGGGGGGTTGATTGGGTGAATAGCCCCACAAGTTCTACTGCACTGTGCTTCTATGCCTATTTTTTTTGTTTGTTTTTGTTCTCTCTCCCCTTTGTGCATTACTTGCTCTTTCAGTTACCTTCATTAGTTGTCATTTTTAGTTGAAGGGGAAGTATTAGCATTACTAGACAAATACCTTACCTTGTTGTTGGCCAAAACCTTTACCTCCTTGAAATTAACTCGTCATTCTATCAAGCACAGCTGTCATCGTAGTCAAGCTCAAGTTTGATTCACTTATGCTCGAGTAACTAAATAAATTTATATTTTTAAATTTGTATTCTCATATAGAATCTTGCAGGAGCAAATGAATAAGAAACTACATAGGTACCTGAGTCGGAGCGCACATCTGAGTTGATAGATGAAGTTTTTACTCAAGTTATGGGACCTGATGGTCATGGTCGTGTTCGGACATTTGGTATAGGCCCAACTCCAACGACATTTGGTTCAAGTTCATCTTCCAAAGGCCTCTTCCGATAGGATAGAAAGACTTGTTGATGCTAAGGTAGCCGCTAAACCGAAAGAATCAGAGTGCATCCGCAAAGAGGAAATTGTAGTGAAATTGCGCCGGAGTTGCGTAGAGGTAAAACGTCAATTACACGCACATGGGATCATTCCATATTCAGATACACTGGATGGATCTCCTCGTATCCCATCAAGCGTTGGTCAAGTAAGTCATATTACTTAGAATTGAGTACTCTATTTAGCCCTATTTGATATTCACTCCTAATATGTTAGATGTAGGCGACTAATCGAAAAGTTTTTGTTACTTAAAACTAGTTTAATCTTTAGAAGTTAGATTTTCAAACTTTAATTCTTTTATGGAATGAGAGAGTATTATTGTATCATTTCATTTGCTTGAAAGTGTAGAGGAACCTTTATTTTAGTATGTAATTATGGTAGTCACATATCCACTTTGTAGACCTTACTTGGGGTTGGGTGAGCAGGGGGAGGTGTAGAAGGAAGAAGTAGTAATTATTACGTTGCAACCTTTGAGAATTATGAGAATATTTCCTTGTTTTACTTGATGTACATAAAAGGGTAGACATGGTGAAGAACAAATGAAGCAAATTTTTTTTTATGGTTATTGACTTGTAAGATGGAAAACACTTTTACGTAATAAATTCAATATAAACTCGCTACATTTGAATGTATATGTTATGCTTTTGGTAGCATAAAATGTTCAATGCAAGCATTAGGTGGTGTTGGGTTGTAGAGCCTAGGGATTTTAATGACAGGGACACATTTGAATGGACTGTAAAGCCTCGGTGATTGTTTCTATAGGGGCACATTTGGATGGTCTGTATAGTTTTCTTTTTTCCTTTTATCCTAAGTGAAACTTTAAGGTGGTGATTTAAGAGATTAGATGTGGTGTCGTCGTTGCTAACCTTGGATTTTCTCAACCCTATTAGTTTAATAAAAGTATTTATGCATAGAACTGGATAAAGGCGTGGAAGCAGTTAATGCAATTGCGTTGTTGTTTGCTACATAGCAAGATAAGTGGCTCAAGCATCATGATATATCTGATGTTTTCTGATATTCATATGCATTGAGTTTTAAGTCAGAAAACGTGGTTCGTAACTCTCGGTCCGCATAATGTTTTAAATCTTCCCTCTCTTCCGATGATAGGTGGCGTAATTAGATGAAAAATAAAATAATAAATTGCATAGCATAACCTTTACCATCATCTGAAATAACTGTAGCTCAAGATTACCTTGTGTATTTTCTAATCAGTCTCCATTTATAAAATTGAGCTTCTCATTAGATAAGGTTTTACACTTGTGACTAATCCACATCATTTTCTTATTCACAGATTCCTACAACATCGGGTGATGATGTATCAAATGACATTTGTAGCTAGATGACTTTTTTTGTAAGTAATTTTTTTTAATTCATACTCAAGTTTTTTTACTTAATTTCTTTGTTAGTTTTTTTTCAAACTTATAATATGTCATGTCATCGATTAGTAATTATTATCCATTTGTTTTAAATCTAAAATATGAAGTACTCGTGATTTTGTTTATGTTTCAATTGTCAACGATATTCATTCACTACTTATGAAGATTTGCTTTTCTGTTTACGCATGACAGGATTGGAGTCTTGATGATGTCTCTTTGATCTTCAACTTCAACATCAACTTCAACTTCAAAACTTTGATGTTTTAGACTAGATTATGGCCATGATTACACTTTTGTCCATGTTTTACTTCAGACAAATGCTTAATAGTAGCAAATGCTTTATAAATAGTTATTAGATTTGACTTACTAGAATGAATTATTTAGAATTTTTGTTTAAGCACTTGTATTACCGTTTGTGGATTTTTATGGAAATTTATGCATTATGGTTAAAATGGTCATTTAACTCTTTTATTGCTACTAAATCTATTACGATGAATATATTGTACACTAGGTTTTATAATTAAAACAAATCTATATATCACAGTTTTGAATTGTGTTACAAATATGAAAAACACACATTATGATATCATTTGTCACGTTAATTACCAATACAAATAATGATTTATATGTCGCACATAACTTTTGTGACGGTTCCAAATTGTCACAAGTATTAAAAATTGCATCGTTTTTAAAATGTGACAACAACTGTGACAAATAAAAAAAAATACTATTTGTCACGGTTTAGAAAATGTCACAACAATCGTGACAAATAAAAAATTAACATATATCACACTTATTGTGCTACGGTTTTTAACCGTGACCATAACCGTAGCAAATACTATTTGTCACGGTTTTAGAAAACGTAGAATGCAAAGATAAGCGACGCTCACAAAAGCCTCGGACGTAAAAACGTGACAAAACCGTGGTAAATACTTTTAGCCACGGTTTTATCTCTATTTACCACGGTTCGACGACCGTGGCTAAAAAGCCTGATTCTTGTAGTGTCCAAAGCAGTGAACCGCTCTAATGCAAACCGCATAGTGGTTCCAGTATCTTGACCGTACTTAAGGATCCTCCTCTGGTGAGCCGCTTACACTTGGAACCGCTTGCACACCAAAACTGCCCCAATGATTGAAGACTTGAAGTGAACCACATTTGACCATTAGAATCCACGTCAGCAATATCAAAAGTCAACCACCATATCTTGTCACGTGACTACTTTTCAGACAAGATCTGCAAGGATCTTGAAAAGGCGACAGATGTCCTAACCACCTTAATTGCAGCTGAGGTCTGATCAGCTTTACCTGCAACTACAGTTCCTAAGGTTAAAAGTGGTTACTGTGGACCAATGGGAAAGCATAAAGTACTGTCCTTGCAACAGCTGTGTCCAACGGCTATATCTTGGATGCTTAGGTATAAATACCCCCAATCTTCACCATTTGAAGATTGCTTGAGAAATTGATTTGCTGTGAGTTCATAGAAGCTGAAGCTCTGCCCAAAAATTCTAAGTCCTTTGAATCTTCATCTTCAACTTCAAGAAATATATATCCCAGCCTAGAAATCAAGCCTTATACACATCAAGAATCATTGTGCTCTCCATATTATAGATTTATAGAGCCTTGATCTTGAACATACACACACCTCTCACTTGTTTAATCACATAGATTATTCATTTGAGATACACTGGTTATAGTCTAGGATTTGTTCTTCATAGAAAAGGTTTTAGATCTGAGTATTACTCTTTGTACTTTGTAATCTCTCATATACTCAATATAAAATCTCTCTTAGAAATCCAAGACTAACCATTTTGGTAGTGGACGTAGATCGTTTAAACGATTGAACCACTCCAAATATTGTGTTCTTACTTTTTTGCATTTATATTCTTGTGCTTATTAATTATCTACCTTTTTCTCTGTTTGATCTTTATTGTAGTTAACCTTAATAGTGAATTGTGTTTGGAGTTAACATTGTCAAAACCTCACTTGTTTGTAAACTGCACTTACCTAAAACCGCACTATCAAAACTGCTTTACAAACCGCACCTCAAAACCGCTTTGTATATTCAAATATTCCGCTGTGCATTTTACATCTCTACTTGCAGTGTATTATCAACTGCAAGCGGTTTTGTAAGCTTAGAGGTTCAGTTTTTAAAAGAGGACGAAAAATTTGAAACAGCTATTCACCCCCCACCCCCTCTAGCTATTTTTTTACCCTTGTTGCCACCTTTGGGACCAATAGAACCTCAAGTGTTTCAGAGGACTCAAGGCTAATCCGATAAGGGGACCACTCCTCAACATCACTGCACTACCTGGACCAGTTGCCACCACAGTTCAGCATGAGCACTCATTTAAAGGGATCCCAGACATAGAAGAATGGCTCAAAATTCTCTCCTTGGGATACAGACTGGTTGGTCCAAACCACAATAGTAACATTCGAAAAATGGTCCCGAGGAAGAAGGAACAAGAATTTGTGGAAAACGCTCTGAGTGTACCACCTTCAAGATATGTCTCACAATATCCATATCAGCCAAACATCTATAAACCATCCCTCATACAATGCCAAATCCATCTAGGGCTCGTACAATAGTGAAAATAATAATAATAACAGTGCATAATAGCTATACACTTTGCCTGTCCAAATTTGTTATTTAATGCATATTCTGTCATTGTTTATTTTTGATCAACCTACTTTCTTATCTGGTTACATTAACCCCGAAAGTAAAACAGCAATCATAATAAATAATATACAAAGCTTCGCCCAGAATAAAGTCCTTTCAAATACAAAATAATGTCTAAAGACAGGCAGTACATACAGCTACCTAAGGATATCAACAGGGCTACTCAGAGTCTGGCTCGTCATCCGAGCACACAGCATACTGCCCTGCAGTAGCAGGATCCGTGGTAGACAGATAATCCATGAAGTCATCAAAGCTAGAGTAAAAGAAATGACGGCCCCGCGCCTGTGTTCCCGAACACTCCCCATGCTTAAATCCCGAATACGAGGAATGGCGAGCACCAAATCCAGCAGTCTCACCGGCAAACTGACCAAAGCCCTGCCCAGCATCTATCCCACCAGCCATGGAAGGAGATGAGTCCCTAGCAATGGACGGTCCGGAAGGCATCGGCTCATGAACAGCCGCACTCCTTCGAGAAATGCACCGCAAGAAGTCGACAGCCATCAAAGTACAGAAAGGACAGCACAGATGCAACATTTGCAGAAAGTTACTACAATACCGAAAAGTAGCACGATACTCACCGAAGCACTGGGTTCAACCCTATATTGACGCCTCGCCTGCTCAGGAAGAGGAATCATCAACCGCCTGTGAGAACCACCAACGCCCTCGTATGAAAAGCGAGTGCGAGGGAGCAGATAATTTTTGGGATGTGCAGGGTCTTTACCCTCTCTGGCCAGCACCTGTGGGCTCCTCAGCCTCATCCTCTGAAAGATGTCATAGTCTGCCTCTTCAATGACATTCTCAACATAAGGCACTCCCTACTGATACCGCTGCAACTCCTCCCCAGCTATGGATAAAGGAAACAGCATGTGAAGGGAAGGATCCCTCGGAACCAATGGACCAGATCCTGGAGCATACTGGCAAGACACCCTCTCGCCAAGATACAGGACGTCACAGAGAAGCCCCACTAGCAGCTTCCTCTGACTTGTCACCTCCCTGGTAGCATTCACAACCAACTGATCGAACCGACTACACCAAGTCAAGTTGATCCTTGGCAAAAAGTCCCGGTCCAGAGCCAAGGAAACCTCCTCGTAAGTCACCCGGGTGCTCTCCCTCGACTTCACCGGCTTCCTAGCCGCCTTCTACCAAGTCAGCATAGCAGGGAACAAAGGAGCATACACCTCCCTAGTGCTCCATCGATCCAGATGGAACACTTCAAAGCACCACACCTGAAAGACGCTAGGAAAGTTATGTCAGCTACAAAGCAGATACAAACAAGTACAAGCTAGACAAGGAAGAGAAAAAGAAGGAGACTCACATCCAGCACAAAATGGAAACAGCAGAACGAGTTGTCCTCCCCCCGAGAATGCTTGTCCAAGGCAAAGAAAAGCTCGGCCAGACCAGCTTCTCCCCAGGAAAACCCTCTCACTGCCTCCAGGTTGATCAAAGATCTAAGCAAAGAAAACTGGGCCATCGTGTCAGCATTGGGAAAAATGGTTGCTGACAGAGCGAACCACAAGAACCCTCTAGCCAACCAATCAGCTGTCATCCTCTCGGAACCAGCCAGATACTCAGATATCCCTCTCCTCAGATGTGCCTCCATCGGTCCATATCGAATACCAAGTCCCCTGGCATTAGTGATCTCAAATTCGAGCAAATCCGTCAGCTGCTCCATGGTGAACTCATCAAACCACTCTATGGAATTACCTCGGAACGACAACCTGGTGATCGCAGCAAAATCAGTGGGAGTGATCGATGCCTCCCCCCAAATGAAGTGAAACGTGTGGGTCGTATCCCACCAATACTCACTGAAGGCTATGTGGATGACCTTGACCCTCTGCGCCGAAGCCATAGCAGCCATTGAGCTAACAAAGCCCCCTAGGCCGGAGTCAATCACCAGCTACTGCGGACTCCTCTCTCCATCATGAACCACATCTTGGAGCACCTCCCACGGCTCGCTCACAGCCTCAACACCTCCCCTACTCTTAGTAGTGGACACATCAACCGACCCTCGCCCCTGCAGGTAAACACAGCAAAGGTACGTCAATACCAAGTAACGTACACAACATGTACATGCAATAATATATCAACGCAAAGATATAAATCAATAATTTCCCTAAAATATCTCCATCCCAAGTTGGAGTATTAACGGTTCAAACTTCAAAAAACCCGTCAAAACCGGAACTTTCAGAAAAACCCGTCAAACCCGAAACTTTCAAAACATGTCGAAAAACCCGTCAAACCCGAAACTTTTAACTCATTTCGAAAACCAGTCAAACCCGGAACTTTCAAGTCGTTTCGAAAAACCCGTCAAACCCAGAACTTTCAAATCATTTCAAAATTAATCCGTCCCGAATCAACTCACTTTAATTTTGAAAAACACCCCTAGACATGGAATTTTTCTACCAATATTTTTACAATGTCTACCCATACCCTCAATTGCTTTAAACAAGAACCAATTTCAACAAATAATCTCAACAAGATCAAAAGCTCCAAATCGGGCACCAAGAACCCTAACTCAATTCAAAATTCAAAAATTTGAAATTAATCAAGAAATTCAAAAATGTTTACCTTCCTCGCAATCCCCTCCTTGGATTTGTGGTTATCCCGAGCTTTGTAAAACTCGATCGGATCCATAGGAAGATTGGTCGCTCGCACCATTCTCCTAATCCTCCTCCTCTCATTGTCAGTTCTCCTATGGCGACCTCGTCATGCTAATCTACCTTCCATGGTGTTAATCTCTTGAGATTTGGGCAAGGAATCAAGAAGAATGGAAGAAATTTCACCCTTTTCTCTCTTCTCTCTCGCAGCAAAGGAATATTTATTTCTGTCCACAGCTTTTGTCCAAGCGCTAAATTAAATCAGTCAAAGACGAAGGACTGGCCGGCTGGCCTCTTTTACAGCATGGGCAATTTTGGCCCAAATGCCCAATCAGCCCCTCATCTTTCCAAATCTGATGCTTTTGCCCAAAAGTTATCATATTTCTCTTGTGTTTTCACCCCTCTCCCGAGGTTAAATTCCCAGTTAGACATCCCTAACGCCTTTCTCCAAAGGTTAAACTCCCAGTTAGACATTTCTAATGCCCCTCTCCCATGGTTAAATTCCCAGTTAGACATCTCTAACGCCCCTCTCCTGAGGTTAAATTTCTAAGTTAGACATTTATAACGCCCCTCTTCCGAGGTTAAATTCCCAGTAAGACATCTCTAACGCCCCTCTCCTGAGGTTAAACTCCCAGTTAGACATTTCTAACGCCCCTCTCCCGAGGTTAAAATTCCAGCTAGACATCTCTAACGCCCCTCTCCCAAGGTTAAATTCCGGCCGTCAATCGTAAGCCCGACCATCCCATCTCAACGAAAATCAATGTACGCTCACATAAAAATCCCTCTTCGGCCATCATAGTAAGTCCGAGTATCTTTTTCCCCCGCAGGTAAATAATCTTCTCCCCGGCAGTCATCGTAAGCCCGACCATCTCATTTCAACGGCAATCATTGTAAGCCCGTACAACGAATCACTTCCCCAACAGTCATCGTAAGCCCGACCATCTCATTTCAACAGCAATCAATGTAAGCCCGTACAACGAATCACTTCCCTGACAGTCATCGTAAGCCTGACTATCCCATCTCAGCGGCAATCATTATGAGCCCGCACAACAATCCCTCTTCGGTCATCATCGTAAGCCCGAACATTCCTCCCCAACAGGATCGTAAAAACACCCTTTTAAGGAACGTCAATCATATTCCGTTTCTAAACTGCTTGTTAGAACGTCAATCAAATCCCCTCAGTTCCTAAACGACTTCGTTAGAACTTTGGACGCTTTTCCCCAGCAATGTGCCATCCTCTCCCGAGGTTAAATTCTGTTCCTAACCCCGTCATTAGAATGTCAATCCTTCCTTCGAAATCAGACCGTGTTGTTAAAAAACACCAATTTAACCTAACTGTTCCTGTCATTCCTTTCCTAACCCCATCGTTAGAACCTCAATCTCTCTTCGGCCATCATCGTAAGCCCGAACACCATATCCCCAGCAGAAAAAAAAACAAATGGCAAATCAATGTAAGCCCACACAACAATCCTTCTTCGACCGTCATTTTCGTTGAATCCCCAGCAAGAGATCCCGCTTCCTTCGTGTATCAGAAAACTCCGTCGGGGATGGAACTTTCTTATACCCTTTCAGAAAACTTCGTCGAGGACGGAAATTTCTCATATCCTTTCAGAAAACTCCGTCGGGACGGAACTTTCTCATCTCCTTTCAAAAACTCCGTTGGGGATGGAACTTTCTTATATCCTATCAGTAAACTCCGTAGGGGATGGAAATTTCTCTTATCCTTTCAGAAAACTCCGTCGAAGACGGAAATTTCTCATATCCTTTCAGAAAACTCCATCGGGGACGGAACTTTCTAATACCCTTTCAGAATACTCCGTCGAGGATGGAAATTTCTTATACCCTTTCCCAAAACTCCGTCGAGGATGGAAATTTCTTATACCCTTTCAGAAAACTCCGTCGGGGACGGAACTTTCTTATACCCTTTAAGAAAACTCCGTCGGGGATGGAAATTTCTCATATCCTTTCAAAAAACTCCGTTGGGGACGAAAATATATCATATCCTTTCAGAAAACTCCGTTGGGGGGTGGAACTTTCTCATCCCTTTTTAGAAAGATCAGTCTGAGGCATCACGCGCCCTCATCATACTTAGGTTAAGATGCCTCCAAACATTTTCCCTTAGGTTAAGACGCCTCCAAACAGTCTCCCTCAGGTTTAGACGCCTCCAAATAGTCTCCCTTAGGTTAAGACGCCTTCAAACAGTCTCCCTTAGGTTAAGACGCCTCCAAACAGTCTCCCTTAAGTTAAAATGCCTCCAAATAGTCTCCCTCAGGTTAGAACACCTCTAAATAGTCTCCCTCAGGTATAGACGCCTCCAAACAGTATCCTTTAGGATAAGACGCCTCCAAACAGTCTCCTTTAGGTTAAGACGCCTCCAAACAGTCTCTCTCATGTTTAGATGCCTCCGAACAGTCTCCCTTAGGTTAGGACGCCTCCGAACAGTCTCCCTTAGGTTAAGATGCCTCCAAACAGTCTCCCTCAGGTTTAGACACCTCCAAATAGTCTCCCTCAGGTTAGAAAACCTCCAAATAGTCTCCCTCAGGTATAGACGCCTCCAAACAGTCTCCCTTAGGATAAAACGCCTCCAAACAGTCTCCCTTAGGTTTAGACACCTTCAAAACAGTTTCAATCAGAACGAACTCCTCCTAATCATTCCCCATAGGTTGAGGCCCCTATGAATTGCCCTCTCACCCGTGAACTACGATCGGCTTGATTCCCGCTCGGGATACGTAGGAATCCTTGCTACAGGGTCCAGCCATTTGACCGTCTAGGTCTCTCCATAAGGCATCTCCCCGATTTGGGACCCTTATCTTTTTTTGACGACCCCACTTCCTTCTAAAGTGACGTCGCCGAGGGGCTACTGTAAGTACCCAAATCCAGATCGTTACAATCCGTTAACTGGCCCTTTTCAAGTTAATTGAAATACGTTAACTCCCCCTTTTCGAGTCAACGAGACTTTCCAGGACTGCCCCGTGCATCCAAATTCCAAAGTTTACTCAATACACGTTCTCACACATAAAAGTACCACTTTCCTCGAAATACTCAATTTTCGGGATTTTGCGGGACTGTTTCGGACATTTTCTCGAACAGTTATTTAGAAAACAGTCAAAATCGGGATTAATGGAGCAAAATCCCAATCTTAGCGACTAAGCTAGACACGTGTACACATGCACAGCCTCCCACATCTCCATCAATCAAATTCAAGGGTGAAAAGTCCTAAATACCCCTGAAATTGGGAGACTGGCCGACCGGCCTGTTCTTCAGGTTTAATCAATAATCCTCAGCAATTCCAAAATATCTCAAAAGTCCCTCAAACTGAAGATGAGTCCGAACGGCCTGTATTGCAATTTCACCCCCTATAAATATAGCCCCTCCCCTTCAGTAAACAATGCCCAAGAAATTTACTCCTCCTCCAAAACCTCTCTATTCCAGCAGCCTAAACCCCCTCTCGAGCCCCAAAAATGCCTCGATTTGCATGAAACCCACGTTTTCCAATCCAAACACCTCCGAAACACCTTTCAAACACTAAATCGTATCCCGTATACATCCTCCCGAGCCAAAGAGTCAACACCTAGCCATTGGTAACACTCTCACCCTCTAAACTCCCCTTTGTCTCAATTTACGCGTCATATGCTACTTTCGATCCGATCAAAGCTTCCAAAATATAGACGAAATGCCGTCTACGGGTCTCTAGATGATCCTCTTTCTATCATCTCTTCTCCCTCGAGAGAAGTGATTTTGAGTTAAAATGGAGATCGAGTCCCGTTTTTACTTTATGTCATTTACCGTCCGAACAGTTTGGTTCGTCGATCCCACTTTTACCGTCCGGATCGTTTGATCCGTTGATTGTCACTTTTATCGTCTGAATCATTTGATCCGTTGATATCCCACTTACTTTACGCTCTTTACAAGTCCGAGCCTTTAGGTTCGTTGATTCGCATCTTTACAAATTCGAGTCATTTGGCTCGTCGATTCGCACTTTTACTGTCCGGATCGTTCGATCCATTAATACCGTAATTTCAATACTATCATTTACAAGTCCAAACCGTTTGGTTTGTTGATAGTATTTACTTTCAAACGTCCGAGACACAAATTGACTCGTTGACGCATCTTACTTGCCATCATTTTCATCAAAATGGGTAACATCGTAATGCCCGGTTCAAAACTGAAGTTTGTCATTCGAACTCCTTTTCAAACTCAAAATCGACGTTTGTCATTTAAACGCTTTTTTCCAAAATCAACGTTTGTCATTCAAACAAAGATTAAAGTCTGTCATTCAGACTCATTTTCAAAAGTAACACGAATACACACACTCACACACTTTTCGAGGAAGGTAGAAAGACTCGTCATACGAGGCATTTCGGTGATCTCAATATACTCTTCCCGAAACATAACGTGACCTCCGAACCTAACAATCTTTTTTCAAAAATCCTTTTCCTATGTTTTGGCTACCAATCAAAATGACCTCCTTTTCAAAAAGCCTTTTCCTAAGTTTTGGCTACCAATCAAAACGACCTCCTTTTCAAAAAGCCTTTTCCTAAGTTTTGTGTCACGACCCTAAACCAAGGCACTATTTTGGTCACGTGGAGCACGTGGGGGTGGGGTGCATTGCACCTCACGTTAGGCATTATATGGTTATTGGATAGGTTTTAGGTTTATTTTGGATAATTTGCTAATTTACGTGATTTTAGATGTTAACAAATTAATTTTAAATATATAATGTCCAAAGGAATAAATAGGAATTATTGTGGTAAAGTTATAATATTTGAAATTTTAAATAAAAAAGTTATAAAATTATTGAGGAGCTTTAGTGTAAAAATAACCTTAAGGTGGTTGGTCGTAGGAGTTGAAACTTGGAGGAGCCTAGGTGTAAAATGGGTTATATAAATCTTTTAAAAGCTTCTCTCAGAAGCTCACTTTCTCTGTCAATTTCTTTTCTTTCCCCTACGTCCCATAAAGATCCTAAACCTAGGGTTACCTTCCAAAAATCACAATAAATCAACCGTCAATCCGTTCTTCATTTTGACTTCAAATAAGCGCTCAAGGAGTCGAATGGAACAATTATAACCGCTCAAAGCTTTTCTTTATTTCGAAATATTTTGGTAAGTTATAATGATTTCTTTCAATAATTATTCATTCCGCGTTTAACGTTGATATTATATGATATAAATGGTTCCTAGAATTTTTAGTCATTTTATTTGGCTTTGAAATGAAAGAAAGATATTGGTTTCGGAATGAATATGGCAAGGTTGGTCTAATGTTTGGTTTTATTGGAAAGGTGGTTATAAAAATGTTACAGGGCTTAGAGGGAGCATGTTATGGGGTCAGGGAAGTATAGAAATTGATCAGGAAAGGTTTTATATTGAAGTTGGATTGGTTGAAATAGCTGAGTATGAAATGAAAATGGTTTTCTTGCCTTGGCGGATGTTGTTTTAGCATCAGTACCAAAATCTGGGGAAGGGCATGACTCGTGCCCTGGAGCACGAGTCGTTCCCTCTTGTTTTCAGTCGTGGTCCCTAGTCGTGATACTTGGTGCACTCGTGCTGGGTTTGGGCACGAGTCATGCCATGGGTCACGAGTGTTGCCCAGTGTTGGTTTCAGTGTATCAATTTCCAAGTGTATGGAACCTAGTCTACCTAATATAGTTTTAACTTCTCTTTAACTATAATTCTAGTATAACGTTAGTACTTTGCAATGGAGTCTTAAATGGCCCAAAATGATAAAGGGAAAGTCTTTAAATATAGTCCTAAAAATGGTTGAAAGTCATTTGGGAATCTTAACCAAAGTTGTCAAAACTTGGTAAATTGATATGGAACCTTTATAGAAGGTGTTCAATGTTATGTCAGGAATACGTAGGGCTTACTTGTGTTGCATTGTACCTTTATGTGGTAACATATTCATGGTTATTGGTTCATATAGTGCGTGAAATATATGTTGCACTACTTTATTTGGTTTGAACATGAGTATCAATACCATGTTGTTGGATTGTTGTTATTCAATAGTGTTTAAATATATGTTGCACTATTGTGATGATTTAACATGAGTTATAGTACGATGTTTTGTATTGATATCCCAAAGTGTGGATTTATTTTCAAGTATCGATTATGTGCTTGAATGTGTTTATATCAGCTGATCATTAGGGGTATAATGGAATACGATCACTTATGAGAAATTGTTCCATAAGGTGCTCAGATTACATTATACCTGTGACCACTCCCCCTCTGTCACCACAGACTGGGGTTACACCTTCTGTATTGAGCCAAAAGCCTTATAGATTGCTGGAATCTTATATGTTTCCCTGAAAAATGGGTCTTATAAGATGTGAATATGCCTAAGCAGTTCACAAATGAGTGGAGTTTTACTCCCGATGTTGTACGACTTATTGTTCTGACGTGAAAGGTAAAATGAGGTAACGTAATGTGTTTACCGCTTTACCAATGTGATTATGAGCAACATGTTTATGTGTTGCATATTATATGGCATATTGTTGCATCCATAATAGCTTATTGAGATTTATTCTCACCCCTTCTCCCTTTACTGTTTTAGATCCCGCTGAGACAGGAGGATCAGACCGGTGAGGCCAGAAAGGAGTTTGGATCTCATAATTTTTGGGTTGTCAGGGTATGTGTTTGATTTGGGAGTTGGGGAGTAGTGGTGGTTGTTATTCTTTTGCGGAGATTTGTATATAAATCTTTTATAAACATGTTTTCAGGGTGATTGTATTCTAATTAAACATGGGATGGTTTTCTTTCAAAGTTGGCTTTTGTAAGCCTTTACATTTGTAGTTTGTAACTAAACAGGTTATGTCTTTTCAAACATGGTTTATACACTGCCTCCAAGTGGAGAGGTTATGTTGATTTGTTAAAGTTTATTTTTTACTTCCAAGTTAATTGAACAAAAAGTTTTTTTAAATTGGAAGGTTTGAGACCCTCCAGCTTGGGGCATGAGTCTATAGGTCCCGGGTCTGGGAGGGGGCCTCACATTTTGGCTACCAATCAAAACGACCTCCCTTTTCAAACTAGCCTTTTTCAAAGTTTAGGCTCATAATACAAAACGGTGTGGCGACTCTCTCTTTTCCAAGCGAGGTCCAAGTGCGAAAGCCGCTCGCCGCGTTTCCGCGCGCTATCCGGATAATTTCAATATCTTTTAAAACAGATCTTGTAAAATTTCTATTTTGACTCAAAAAGGAATTTTAGTGACCGCACACTACGCGCACTCTTACCATGTATACTTGCACACTACAACCCCAAACCCGGGATGGTCTCAGTTGCAGTTTGAAAGATGTTCCTATGCCTCTCTTGCACACACGGGATCATTCCAAACATCCCATCCTCGCCAGTGCCAACCATGCACTATTTGCGTCACACTCTGTCCCAGACTTTGTTGGTTTTTGACCCTGTCCATGTCATAAAGCCTAGATGTATATCCCATATTGATCATTTTCTGAGTCAAACCAAAATGTCAAGGTCACTTGCGAAAGCAAGCTCGGCAGAATCATCTGTTGACCCGATATTGACTTGTAGCGTTAACTCAGACACTGGCCCATATTGGATATACGTCTATGCCCATGTGACATCGTGTCATCAATTATTTAATGCGTCACCCATGAAAATACGACCTAGTCAAATCCAAAAGTCAAAGATCCCTTGCAAAAGCAAGATACAAAAAGGGTCACGCCAAAATCTTGACCTGGTCTTGACTTAAGGATATTGGCTTTGTTCGCTGTTCACATGGCGGAAACATTGAAACTTACATGACATGTTCGGTCCTTAGGTTTGTTTCTCTTTTTGGTTGGTGGAAACCACTTGCCCTATAAGACCTTCGCTTGGGGTTGTCCGCCCTGGGAGGTCGAAATACAGGTGAAAATCGAGGGCCTTATAGACGTAATGATGGTTTCCACTGACCCATGATCTAGAATAGTTGCGAAAAATAAGAGCAATCTTTTCCAACCATTTAGGATTTTGAGAAAAAAATTTTTAAGTAAATTGAAACAACCAAAACTAAAAAAATAAAGAAAAAGAACGGCATGTTGCATGAGCTTTCCCCTTCATCCAAAAAAAAAACCCTCCCGAGTCTAAACCCTGCCTTTCGGCTACTACAGCGAACCGAGAGTGGTTGATCCCCGGTTGTCATCTTTTCAGCATTGAGGTCACAAGGTCCGACAGTCCTTCCGGTTCAGCAGTCCGAACGGTCTGTTATTCCCCAATGGCAGGGTCGATAGATAATAGCAAAGGGAATGGGACTCTGCCTCTGGGAAATTTCCAAACAATGGAGGAGGTGCTGCAAGCTTTCGAATCCCTTAGCGCCAAGAAGAGAAACAAGCTAGGATAGTAGATACTATGCGTTGTCACGGAACAGTTGTTGTCCCCCAACCAGATGGGACCTTCGTCCTCATAGAAGACGAAGACGTGCCAGCTCCCCTAGCTTCCTAAAATTATCAGCAAGTCCCTCCTCCACAAAGCCACAAAAACCCAGTGATGTAAAGCAGCTCCCGCTCAAAGCTTCCTTCAAGTATCAGTCAAGCAGCTCCGACTTTCCAAACTCATAATCAGTTTCCCAGCTCTGCTCCGCAAACTCAATATCACCAGCACACCTATGGGCCCGCTCCGTCAGATCCCAATGCCTCTCAATATCCCTCGGGATTAAATCCTTTGCCTCCGTATGAGCCCCGAAGCTACAACGTGAAGTCCCAATGCTTGTCAGGGACAGACATATTGAGCGGATACCCTGATGTTTCAAATCTACCACCCACCAGACTGTCTCTCAGGGCTAATAAAACATTCCCTCAGTTCCCGAACACAGTCCAGCACGGTCCGAATAATCACATCCTCGACTCCAATCAAGGATATGGATTGGCCTACACTTACCTGCCTCCCCAGGATTCCAAAATGGCTATCCCGTCAGCCAATCCACCTCCATCTTCAGTTTCCATCCCAAAAAATGGCAACCTACCTCTGCCCAACGACCCCCATGTGGCTTGGTTGGTCGAACAGATAAAGGAGATGCAAGGGAAAATGACCAACTCTCGGAAAGACTCACTCATGCCCATGGATCCGAGTAAGGTGGTTCCTCTCCCCCCAAAGTTTATAATGTCAGATATGGAAAAGTGAAATGGGACAGAATTCCCAAAGACTCACATCGATACCTATGTCTTAGGTATGAGAGCCAAAGGGGCCACCCCTCAACAAATGGTAGATCACTTCCAACACTCCCTTAAATCCACGGCCTTGAGGTGGTTCCTCAACGTAAAGGCAGAGAACTGCCCCACCTGGGAGAAAATCGGTGATATCTTCCTAGAGAAATACCATGTCGATCTCGAGTGGGAAACAAATCGGCATGACCTGCATGCCACCGAGCAGAAAGATGACAAGCCATTGGGAGAATTCTACAAAAGATGGAATTGGAAGTTTGAAAAAACTTGGAGCATTCAGAGAATGGTAGCCAATCCTACTTCTTCCTACCGCTACAGGGTAGTTCCGCCTAATCCGGCATCTGCTCCAAACAAGGGAAAAAGGGCTACTGAAGCATTCCACTACATTCAAAATGAAATCCAGAGAAGCCGTACCCAAGCACCCCTGAGGAATAAACGGCAGCGTTTTCATCACTTTGATAACCTCGAAGTTCCCCTAAGTCAAGTGTTCGAGGCATTGGTGAAGCGGAACATGCTCAAACCCCTCTAGAATTATCAATCGAGGAATCCCCATCCTACCCGGATATATTCAAGCGGTGTGCCTTCCATAACTATCCCGGCCACATAACCGACCATTGCATCATGCTAAAGCAAGTGGTCCAAGGGTAAATCGAAGAGGGAAAGTTGGAACGTCCTCGTGGTCCCAAGACAGTCAGAAATCAATTCCCCATAAACGATAGGGTGAATATGGTGGCATTTAGCGAAACCTCATGTATGGATGTGTCCTCTGTACTTTCTGGGTTTGTCAACTTGCAGTCCCATGACGACTGGAGGCGTGAAAGCAGAATCTAGGGATCCCACAATGAAGAATTCAGGAGGGAAAACCTAGGAACAGTTGTTCCCCAACAATATCCTCTCGAAGAAAGCAGGCCTATCACTAACGCTTTGAGATTTTTCAACCCCCATGTGAACTCACTCGGATCCCAGGAAGACAGCTATGACAGCATAATCAAATTCAACGTCCCGATAATCAATTTGGGGAAAAGATGGCGCAATATTCTTTGGAACCTGGTCAAGGAGGGAAGGATAGCGTGTCCTGGCGATTCAAATTTCGTAAATGTGATCCAAGCAAGGACCTTTGCTATGGGAACGGATTTTCTAAAAGTGGTCAACGTCAGCGAGAATAAACTCCAAAGGGACGAATGCCTCACTATCCTAGAAGAAGCTCTTCATGAGCTGTATCGCCAAAAATCCTCGAGATCTAGTAATAGCATCAACAAAGGGATACTTCCAAATGAACAGCCGTACATCTCTTCAGTTTGTTTCTAATCGAGATGTCGGATCTAATCGATTTTGTTTCTAATAACTCAATGACAGCCATGATTGGGGACATCAGTTTAAAGCCTTTTGACCCTCGCAACCTCTTAAACCCATCAGAAATGCCGCTGAAGAACGGGGTTACCTTTTCCGAACCAACAACCAGCAGGAAGGAAATGGTCGAGAAGCTTTGACTAACCCCTTATTTCTTAGAGTCTAATATCGAAAAACATCCAGAGTCTGTTGTATTTGAGTTTGAGTCTCTCGATTCATCTGACGGCCTTACGCCTGAAGATTATGAGTTTGTAGTAGACACTGTGTTCCTGTACGCTTTGAATGAAAAGTTCAACCTTTCTGAGTATCCCCTCATTAAAACTTTAATAAATGATAAATTAACTAATAAACCAAGAACGGTTAAAAATGATTCACTTGATAAAGATGCAGGCACACTAAATGAACAATACATTAAAGAAATTTTTAAGCATGTTGTCGAACGAAAGAAAAATCGGGCCCAAGCTGCCGAGGAAGTTTTAACCAAAGTGAATTTGGAGACTGCTAAAGAACCTAAAGAGACGTAAATTGGAGATTCCTTCATCGGCGCCGAGCGAGAAGCATTGACTGCGCTGCTCAAAAAGTTTGTAGATGTGTTCGCATGGTCCTATCAGGATATGCCGGGTTTAGATCCCGCCATAGTAGAATATCGGATTGTTGGGTTTTATGGGACCATGCGCAGCGGAATTAAGCATCAAATTAACACAAAACCCAAGCCCTAAGATCCGTTCTATACGATTAAATTGAATTCCTATGAGATAGAATTTACCAACCTTTATCGCTTTTCGGTCTTGAGCTATCGAACAATTTATCGGTGTGATTTTGAATCACAATCTTCGATCTTCAAAAACCTTTTAATCTTCGGATTGGAAATCTAGGCCTTGATCGTCAAACGAGCGAAGACCCTCTATTGTTGTATCCACACATAAGAATGAACCAAGAACGGTTCTTGAGGATTGCTAGATCCTTAAACCCTTGGAAGAATATTGAGGGAGAACTTTTGTTATATTTTCTTTCTTGAAAATTCGGCTATTGATTAGGGTTACAGACCTCATATTTATATTACCTTAATATAAGTATTATTTTCTAATCATATTAGGAAACTAGTCTGAAAACTGCATCTGGCAGGTTCTGTCGCGCGGTAAAACAAGCCACTTGGCCAGTTTTGTCGCGCGCCAAGGTATGCCACATCAGGAACTCTCAATCATTCTTCCTTTGGTTTAACCAATTCATTCTAGTTGCGTGTGACCCAATAGGATTATATTATGTTGGCAATGAGCTCGATCATATCGATCCTCATAAGACATAAGCGGACTCTAGCAAGCCATTATGTCTACCCAAATAATATAACGTAAGAGTTCACGTTTCCAATGGTACACTTCCATTTCTCCCTTTGTCTCACGATGTTATATTGAACACTAGTCATGGTCCACGTCAACTTGTATCTGTTCAATGCTTTCTCGATCTTGAGTATAATGATAGTCCAATCATGTTGGGGTGTGGCCACACGCTTTCATCATTATCACTCATCGAGGGGCCCAAGCAAAACATCTCTCTTTCGAGGGACAAATTCCATCTTGACTTATCATCCTTCCCATCATGAATCTGATCATGCCAAAGATAGCCTTTATAAATATCGCGTTAAGATATCGTTTGACTAAAATCAAACATGACTTTCATCATAGGTAAGGTCATGATAATCTCAGGTCTAGGGACTAAATGAAGTGACCATATGAGATTTAATTATGACATTTGACCATGACATAAATCTCATACGGGTCAAGTCCAGTCACTTGTTCACTAACAAGTACCCATAATTTCAATGTGCATCTCTATGCATATAATCATCATATGATTATCCATTGACAATTATACTAATTATTCTCTTAATAATTAGGGACGGAGATTATTACAATAAATATGCAAAATGTATAATAATCTAATAATAAACTTAAACGATAAAGACGATACATAACGGTTTTAAGTTAAACATAACTAAAGCCTATGGCATTACACCAACAGTCTCCCACTTGCACTAGGCTCCATTTATGTATCGAATACTCATGGATCTAACATGACCATCATGCTTCTGCCTGTGCGAGGGTCTTTGTTAGTGAATCCCTTATGTCATCATCGGTTGATAATTTGTATATCTTAACGTCTTCTCATTCTTTATGAATTCCTCGAAGAACGTCTAAGTGAGTGTTTGGATCGCTGTTGTGACCTTGGTTCCATTGTTTGCACAAGTGGCACCACTATTGTCATAACAAAAGTTTCATCGATTAGTGATACTTGGAACATTTCCAAAACACTAATGAACTTTTGATCCAAACTGCCCTTTTTAGCCACATCATATGTTGCTAAAATTCGGCCTTAGTAGTAGAATCGGCTACAATTTATGCTTGGAACTCTTCCAATCAAAACTGCACCTCTAATAAGCATAAACACAAATCCTAATTGCGATTTTAAAATAACTTTTTCAGTTTGGTAGCTAGCATCTTTTTAACCCTTACAACAAGATTAACTTCCAATCTTTCAAATCCCAAGAACATATCCTTAGTTCTTCTTAAGTACTTAAGGATCATCTTGACTGCCATCCAATGGTTCTCAACAGGATCAGATTGGTATCAACTCATCATTCTTAGAGCATACGAGATGTCGAGTCTAGTACAAATCATGGCATACATGACAGATCCAAATACCGAAGCATATGGAACTTCATTCATTTCCCTTTTGCTCATCAGTTGTCATAAGACAATGAGTATTGCTAAGGGAACTACCATGACCCATTGACAAGCTACTCTTCTTAGACTCTTCTAAGAACCTTGTTAATGTGAATACTTTGACTCAAACCAATTTATCCTTCTAGATCTATCTCTATAGATCTTGATGCCAAGGATGTAAGCGGCTTTACACATATCTTTCATTGAGAAACCTTTCCTTGACCAAGACTTGATAGTCTTAAGTGTCGGAACTTATTTTTCTAATGAGTAAGATATCATTGTAATAAAACAATAGAAATAATACTACGCTCCCACTGAATTTCATGTATACACAAGGTTCAACTTCGTACTTGATGAAGTCAAACTTTTGACCAATTCATCAAAGTGAAGATTCCAATTCCTTGAAGCTTGCTTCAACCCATCTTATGGATCTTTGCAACATGCATACTTTATTAGATTTTCTTGGATCGACAAAACTCTCGGGTTGTGTACTATACACATCCTTAAGAAAGTCGTTTGACATCCATTTGTCATTTCACATAGTCACAATATGAGATAATGGCAATTGAAACTCTAACAGACTTCGACATTGTAACTGGCGAAAAAGGTTTCAACATAGTCAATACTATGAATTTACCTAAATCCCTTTGTTACAATCCTTAGTCATGAAAGTATACACCTTCACATCCATGTCGGTCTTTGAAGACCTACTTGCACCCTTTAGTTTTTACACCTTCAGGTAGCCCAATCAAGTTCCAAACTTGATCATCAAACATGGATTACAATTCGGACTCCATGGTTCCTAACCATTTATCCAAATTAGGAGTGGACATCGCCTCAAGAAAGGAAGTAGGATTGTCATTCTCAATGACTTCCACCTTATTACTTTCCGATACGAGAAATCAATATTTCTTGGTTCGGATTGTAACCTATCCGATCTACGATGGACATGTGCATCTTGAACCGGTTCCACAACTCCTTTGTGAACTTGGTTCCGTCTCTACTCTTGGATCCATGTCATTTTCATGTTCTTGAACTTTCTTCAAGATTAATTTTACTACCACTAGATTCTTTATTGAGAAACTATATCTCAAGAAACAAATCCTGTAGAGCAACAAACGTTTTGTTCTCTTTGTGGTTGTAAGATTAATTTCTAAAAATAACTTTGTCAAATTTGGTGCTAACTTATAAGAGACAAGTCTCTTTACATAAGATTCGCAACCTCAAATCTTCATGAAAGACAAACTAAGTTTTCTTCCATGCCACATCTGATGTGGGGCCTTAGGAACCGATTTAGTAGGGACTCGATTCAGTGTAACCGCATTATTTCTAATGCATATCCTCAAAAGGAAATAGGAAATAGGAAAATATAATTGACACATCATCGAATGAACCATGTCTTACAAGTTTTAATTCCTCCTCTCAGACACACCATACAATGTGGTGTTCCGGGTAGAGTCAACTTTGAAACATTTCATAGTTTTGAGATGATTGTCAAACTCTTGAATCAAGTATCATCACCTCGATCTAATCGAAGTACATAATAGTTTTGCCAAGTTTTTTTGTACTTCATCTTGAAATGTTCGAAACATCTCAAATGATTCACCTTTGGACTTCATCAGACAGACATAGTCATATTTAGATAAGTCTTTAGTGAAATGTGATGAAATACCGAAGTCTTCCCCTAGCAATGCTACTTAATGGTCCACATACATCTCATGTATAATGACCAATAATTCACTAGCCCTCCCACTACTCTTTAGTGTAGGGTGGTTTGGTCAATAATCCCAATAAATAAGATCCACATTCCTCAAATGATTCATGGTCATATGAGTCTAAAAGTCCATGTTAATGGAGTTTAGATATATGTTTCTTATTTATCTGACCAAGCCGGAAATGCCATATGAACGCGTTGTTCATATTGTTTGGTTCATATTTCCCATCCATATTATAGATATCTTCAATATTATTTTGTTTCTTAACATCAAGGATATGAAGACCATTTAATGACATATGCAATACAATAAGGCATATCATTAAATGAATATAAAACTTCTTATTGAAAATAAGAAAATTATATCCTTCATCATCCATTTAAGAAACGGAAATAATACTCCTACTCAAATCCGGAACGTAGTCATACTTGTTCAAAACAAGTACTACTTCACAAGGTAAAGTGACTTCATAAGTCCCTATGGTTAATGTAGCAACCCTTGCTCCATTCTTATGCATAGGTTTAACTTACATTCTTTGAGTAGCTTTCTATTCTTTATTCCTTGCACATTTATCCAAATGTGGGATCCAATCCGGTATCATATACCCAAGAACAAGAAGTCGAAAGGAAAATATCTATCATATAGATACTTGAAGTAGTAGCAATCATATTGCTCTTCTTCACCTTTTAGGCCTTCCTAATAAGCCTTGCAACTTTACTTCCAATGACAATCTTATTGCAATGATAGAAAAATGCATCCTTTTGAGACACTTTGGGTTTAGCCTCTTCGGCTATGACAACATTTGTCCTAGGTTTAGCAACTTTTGCTTTACCTTCTTTTCCTTCCTTTATGAACCCTTTTATTGTGTCAACCATTAACACAATTTGCGGATTGCTCCTTATTTCATCATATGAATTAAGAGCCTTCACCACAACATATATCTTTTGCCTATCTTGCACTTGGAACATTTCCCTTTTTGCGTTATGCTAGAACAAAAGAATAGTTATCATGTGCTCAAGGTTTTTCATAAGAGCCTTTAAACATGGTGGCAAATACAAGGCAAGCAATATTGTCAGAATCATCAATATGTTTCTAATGTTGCTTCCTTATTTGCCCTTTGCAACATTTGCAATGGGTTCAGTAGGAACGGATTCGTCAAGAACATACACATTATGTATTGTTCCTTTCGAACTTTGTCCTTCATAAGGACGAATCGCAATTATCATTATGTAATGCTATTTCTACAACAAAATATACAAATTATATGAACACATATCAATATCAACACATTTATCATTTAAGAGCAAATAATGTATTTTACAAATACTCCCACTAAATCATACACCTTCCAATGCAAATAAGCATAATATGCATTTAATGGGCTAAGATCCAACTTTAATTTAATCTCAAGTACGCTATGGCGCACCGCTCAAGATTAAATTAATTAGGTAGAAAACATCAATCATAACGTATATGACTCTTAGATCTTTTATGAGATTTATTCAAGACATCATATGTCTAAGCATATTTTAATCTCATCTTATGCCTTGGGTCCAAAACCATTTTGATAACCCAATTAAGTTCATCCATTTTAAATGTATAGGAACCACCATTTCCTCATCTTGCTCGCAAACGGAATAGAATCAAAGCACCTTGCTATGGCAAGCCCACCCAAAACTATCCGAGTGGTCTCAAGTATTTTAATCATGGATTGGCATAAAGAACTTAAAAGTTAAATGAAGGTTCTTTAAAGTAGATTATAAGCATATCAACAAGGATAATCATAATTGTGCACCAGGTAAGTTCCCAAGAAAATAGGTGAGCCACAAGGACTGCTTAAGTACCAAATCTTCCTTTGACAGAACTCTCCTAGTCATGCACAATTACAATACCAATTTGAATGCAACATAATCAATACTTTGTATACTGACTTGTTTCTCATAAACAATCAGACTAGTAAACTGACTTGTTTCTCATAAACAATCAGATTCCTTCAAATTTTGCGTAAACTGACTTGTTTCTCATAAACAATCAGAAAACCAAAATTTAATGTTTCAACTAAACATTTAGGAAATCACAATTCAATGTTTCAACTAAACATCTAATAAAATTCTTAACACTTAAGAACAAATAATTCATGCATCGCAACAATTAATAAAAACACATTTAAATTAATTAAGCATGCATCATAAACAATGAATTAATCTAGCATAGCCCTATAAACTCAATTTTATAGCATCCAGATTAACACATAAACATATCAGATTGTAAACACATTCATAGATTAATCAGATTGTTCATCAAACTGATACTGCCCAGATTGGGCTAAAAGTGTCGCGCGACAGAAGCAAGTTCTATCGCATGACAGAAGCTAGTTATGTCGCGTGACACAGGATGACAATTTTTCCAGATTTCCAGAATTCAATCAATTCTAAATCACAGAGCAATTAAATCATGCAAACGACTTTTAACAGATTTAATTTAATATCTAGAACACGAATTAGGCATATTGTTTCAAAAACAATTAATCTATCGAATACAAAACATGCAAAAGAACATATAAACAATTTTATATTACTTATCTCGCATGTTAATTCAAACTTAATCATACGAACGGGGATCTGATACTACTGTTGGGTTTTATGGGTCCATGCGCAGCGGAATTAAGCATCAAATTAACACAAAACCCAAGCCCTAAGATCCGTTCTATACGATTAAATTGAATTCCTATGAGATAGAACTTATCAACCTTTGTCGGTTTCCGGTCTTGAGCTATCGAACAATTTATCGGTGTGATTTTGAATCACAATCTTCGATCTTCAAAAACCTTTTAATCTTCGGATTGGAACTCTAGGCCTTGATCGTCAAACGAGCGAAGACCCTCTATTGTTGTATCCACACGTAAGAATGAACCAAGAACGGTTCTTGAGGATTGCTAGATCCTTAAACCCTTGGAAGAATATTGAGGGAGAACTTTTGTTATATTTTCTTTCTTGAAAATTCGGCTAGTGATTAGGGTTACAGACCTCATATTTATATTACCTTAATATAAGTATTTGTTTCCTAATCATATTAGGAAACTAGTCTGAAAACCGCATCTGGCAGGTTCTGTCGCGCGGTAAAACAAGCCACTTGGCCAGTTTTGTCGCGCGCCAAGGTATGCCACATCAGGAACTCTCAATCATTCTTCCTTTGGTTTAACCAATTCATTCTAGTTGTGTGTAACCCAATAGGATTATATTATGTTGGCAATGAGCTCGATCATATCGATCCTCATAAGACATAAGCGGACTCTAGCAAGCCATTATGTCTACCCAAATAATATAACGTAAGAGTTCACGTTTCCAATGGTACACATCCATTTCTCCCTTTGTCTCACGATGTTATATTGAACACATGTCATGGTCCACGTCAACTTGTATCTGTTCAATGCTTTCTCAATCTTGAGTATAATGATAGTCCAATCATATTGGGGTGTGGCCACATGCTTTCATCATTATCACTCGTCGAGGGGCCCAAGCAAAACATCTCTCTTTCGAGGGACAAATTCCATCTTGACTTATCATCCTTCCCATCATGAATCCGATCATATGCCAAAGATAGCCTTTATAAATATCGTGTTAAGATATCATTTGACTAAAATCAAACATGACTTTCATCATAGGTAAGGTCATGATAATCTCAGGTCTAGGGACTAAATGAAGTGACCATATGAGATTTAATTATGACATTTGACCATGACATAAATCTCATACGGGTCAAGTCCAGTCACTTGTTCACTAACAAGTACCCATAATTTCAATGTGCATCTCTATGCATATAATCATCATATGATTATCCATTGACAATTATACTAATTATTCTCTTAATAATTAGGGACAGAGATTATTACAATAAATATGCAAAATGTATAATAATATAATAATAAACTTAAACGATAAAGACGATACATAACGGTTTTAAGTTAAACATAACTAAAGCCTAGGGCATTACACCAACACGGATTTCCCTGAATCCCGGCGGCCAAGCCCGTCAAGTAGAAAGTTACGCAGGATCAAGCCTGAGTGGTCTTTGCAAGTCAAAGAAGAAATCAAAAAGATGCTCCGCGTCAGCTTCATAAGGGTGATCGAATAGCCAACTTGGCTCTCCAACATAGTCACGGTTACCAAGGCCAATGGAAAGGTGTGCTACTGCGTAGATTTTCGGGATCTCAACAATGCAAGTGCGAAGGAAGATTTCCCACTGACAAACATAGACATGCTGGTCGTCACCACGGCTAATTTAGAAGTTAAGTCTTTCGTGGACAATTTTGCCGGCTATAATTAGATCAAGATGGCTGAAGAAGATCAATAGAAGACCGCCTTCACCACCCCAAGGGGGACTTACTGTTACACGGTAATGCCCTTCGGATTGAAGAACGCGGGGGCTACCTACCAACGGGCAGCGAAAACACTTTTTCATGATATGATCCATAAGGAAATCGAGGTGTACGTCGACGATATGACCATTCACTCAAAAAGATCAGACGGGCAACATTTTGTCGACTTGAGAAAATTCTTTGATCGCCTTTAAAAGCATTCAATAAGGTTGAACCCTTGCTAAGGGCACATTTGGAGTAATCCGGGGCAAAGTCTTCTCCATATAGGCCACAAACCAATGGCGCCACGGAAGCCGCAAACAAAACCCTCGAAATAATTATCAGAAAAAAGACAGTATGAGGACGAGATTGGCCAGAAAGGCTGCATTTGGTACTTTGGAGCTAACGAACGTCGGTTAGGATTGCAAAGGGAGAATCCCCATTTACCCTGACCTATGGAAGGGAAGCAGTGTTGCACGTAGGATTGGAAGCCCATTGCTACAACCGCTGTTGGAAAATGAAGTCAACAAGGCAGAATGGCTCTGAAGCCGGCACGACAAACTGGCCCTACTGGATGAACGCAGACTGAAGGCCAGGGAACACATTCAAGATTATCAAATTCGGATGGCTAGAGCTTTCAACAAAAGGGTCAAATCTCGAGATATCAGAGAAGGCTCAAAGGAGGGCTAGCACATGTCAATCCTCCCACCCGAATCAAACCGCTTGGAAAATGGGAACCAATGTGGATTGGCCCGTTCATGGTTCAGAAAATCTTTTCAGGATGTACAATGAAATTGAGAGATCTCGATGCGAACCCTTTCGTAAACCCAGTCAACGAAAGCAAACTCCGTCGATATTTTGCCTAAAGAGTATCGAGTCTTCTTCTCCCCCCTCTCCACTCTAAAAAAACAACAAAAAATAATAATAATACATAGGTGTTGAAGAACATACCCTGCTAGATTGAAAACCCTAAAAGGGAAGTCTAGGCAAAATCAGAGTTACACCATTCTCCCCCTTTTTCTATCTCCCCTTCTCTCACAAAAAGAGTCAAACTACGGAGACCTGAGCCCCTCAGTCCACTGGTAAGAGGGGAACGTAGGAAACCATCACTGGTTCGGTCTAAATAATACACAAAATTCCAAAAGTTGATACCATCAAGGTTCAGAAGGAGACACAAGCAAAAATTTCGTGTCTCGATAAAACTCTAAAAGTAAACCGCAAAATCATTACAGTTAAAACACTTCTTGATGAGTTAGAGCACGGTCTACTCTCGACTCACAACATGCTAAGACAACATAAAACATCTAATAATTAATGTGTCTGCTAATGACAATGAATGGATACTCAGAGTTTCAGAAGGTCATTCCTTGACGCTCGCGCTTGTTCCTTCGCCATTCTTTTCTCTTTTTCCCCATCCCCGACAAATCTTCTTTCATTCCGCAGGAACTATCTCTATCTCCCTTCTTCCAAGATCAAGAGTCCTCCCTGTCATGTAAATAAATCCAGTCGCTCTCAGAGCTTCGTTCGTCTGTGCCTCTGCTCGGATCTCCTCCCTACGAGTCTGTGTAAGGGGACCTCTCCCCGCCAATTTGTCAGCTCTGGTCTCGTAGTCAAACAAGGCATCCCCTGTGATCTCTTGAGGGCTAACCCAAGCTTCTACACTCCTAAGGCCAACATGCCCCAGAATTGCCTCACGCCTGCTCCCCAAATCATCTGAGCCTGTCCAAGAAGCTGCTCATACCAGTCCAAGTGCTAAGTAGACAAAACAATACTCTCCCTGCATATGAGAAGTACCCCAAGAGGAAAAGCAAAAAACATCCCTATTGTTGGTGTTATGCCCTAGGCTGATGATTATTATGACTAATTATCAATTCCGTTAGGTCATCGTCTTTACCATTTATTTTAGAGAATGCTTATTTGGATTATTATTATATGTTTATTATAATAATATGTGTCCCTAGTTGTTATGAATAACTAGTATAAGTTGGTAATGGATAATCATGGAGATGATTATATGCATAAGATGCACATTACACTTATGGATACTTGCTAGAGAACAAGTACTGGACATGACCTACAGATGAAATTTATGACATGGTCTATATTCATATATGTCATAATTAAATCTCATGATAGTCGTGTCATTAGAATCCTTTGTACCTGAGATTATCATCGTCATCCACATGATGAACATTGTGTTTGATATAGTCTAACACTATCTTTAATAGAATATCAATAAGGGCTATGTTGGCACTATTGGATTCTTGTAGGGAAGAATGATAAGTAAAGATGGTATTTGTCCCTCTCATTGAGAGAGATATTTGCTTGGACCCCTCGATGAATAGTGTTGATGAAATGTACGGTCGTACTCAAGAGATTTGATAGAGATCAAATGCAATTGGATTATTAACTTATTCGAAATCGAGAAAGCCTTGAACAATATGAGTTGACATGGACCATGACTCATGTTCAATATGACATTGTGTGACAAAGGGATTGTGACATTGATCGAATCAAGCTTTGATGTTATATTTAATTGGGTGAACATAATGACTTGATAGAGATCACTTATGTCTTGTAAGGTTGATGTTTCAACTCACTACCAACATAAAATATAATAAAGGGTCACACACAAAGAACGAATTGAAAAATGGCTCAAAAGTGGAAATTGGATGCTGGCAGGAGGGTTGTCCCGCGCTAGACAAGGTTATCCCGCGCGAGAAAAAGTTTCTGGACAAATTCCCAAGCAAGGAGAACGACCGCTCCCAAGTTGACGAATACTTGTACCGCGCGAGATACGCTATGTCCCGCGCGGGACAATGTCCGCCAGACTCCATTTTTGGCTAGGTTTAGGGCATTTTCTCCCTAAGAGTTAAGGATATTTATAAAGTATAAATAGCCACTTTAACCTCAGACAGAAATGACGAAAATTGGGGTTTGAGAAACACAAATTGATTGATCTTGATTATGAATCAAAGATCAAATTCCTTATATTCAAATCCATATTGGCCATAGATTGTTGAAAAGAGTTGCAACAAGAGGATCATCTAGCAATCCAACAAGATGTAGATCTTGGTTCGTTCGCGTGTAGATTACCGATAGAGGGTGATTGCTTTATCACCTAAAGCTTGAAGATCACCATTGTCGATTCATCACCAAGGAAGAACAAGGAAGAAGATCCAAGTTTCGTCTACGATTCAAATCTGAATTACGAATCGGATACGAAAGACAAATTCGCAACAAGGTTAGTAGATCTATATTTCATAGTTTTAATCTCTTCATGTTAGACGAATTCATGGCTAGAGTTTTGTTATTTGCTAAATATTACGGTGTGCATGTAACCCCAAAACCCAACAGTGGTATCAAGGCCCCTTTTAATCATGATTAGGTTAAATTGACATGCTAGATATAATTGGATTATATGCTTTAACATTCTATGTGATATAGATTGATGATTTTATGTGTATTGTTTTGTGAAAACAATTATATGCGATATAACATGATTGTGAATAATAGTTGATTGATGTAATTGATCTTCTACATGGGTTATTGATCTAGTTAATTTGATTAACAAAGATTAGTAAATTCTCAAATTGAAACAAATTGTTTGTTTAGGATTTGATGTTTATGTTTAATTTGATTAACATGATTATTTGAATTCTTATATTTTGAGAATTGAATAATTATGTGATTAATAATTGTTATTTGTTACATGATTATTGGTATTATCCTAAAGTAGGATATTATGTGAAATTCCATGTTCATGGCTATGTACATATAAGTTCCATATACAACCATGCGATGTTTGTTGCTATATGGAAAAAAACTTTCTTAAATGTTTAAGTTTTATGCCACCCCTTGATTAGAACACTTATGTAATATTCGAGTATTTTGATGTAGTTTTGACTCAGTTAGGTGCATCATTATATCTTAATATGTGATCAAGATGAGATAACGGTTGATGTAGTTTTGACTCAGTTAGGTGCATCGTTCCGTGTCTCATACGTTTGAAAAAGATTGAACTTAATTGGTGCTTTCAAATGAGATTTGACCCAAGGCATAGATGAGACTGAAACATGTATTGACATATATGTCTAGAATCTCATAAAAGATCTAAGAGTCATATATGATATGATTGATGTTATCTACCTAAATAGCTTGATTTCGGGCATTGACTCAGTTAAACCAAAATCAAGTGAAATATGGATCTTAGCCCATTATAATTATATGATACATGCTTGTAATTGAAGGTGTATAATTTAGTGAGAGCATTTTTGAAATACAATTTTTAGTCTCTTAGATGGTAAATAAATTGATGCTTATATGTGTTTATATTGTATGTATATCTTATTGTATAAATGGCATTACACAATGAATTGCGATTCGTCCTTAAGAAGGACAATATCGAAAAGAACGGTACAGACTATTCTGATTGGATTAGAAGCTTAAGAATTGTTCTTAGGCAAATTATACGTTCTTGAAAAATCCATTACTGCTGAACCCGCTGCAAATGTTACAGAGGCAGATAAGGAGCAACATTAGAAACATGTTGATGATTATAATGATGTTGCTTGCCTTATACCTGCCAACATGTGTAAAGGCTCTTATGAAGGACCTTAAACACATGATAACTGCTTTTGTTCTAGCGATCCAAAACAGAGGCCTTGTCTCGTGCGGGACATGGCGTGTCTCGCGCGATACAACTCTTCTGTCTGATCGGCGCACAAAGCTAATGTTCTAAGTGCAGGCTAGGCAAGAGAAGTATGTTGTGTTAATAGTTAACACAAGAAAGGGGTTCAAAAGGGAAGACAAAGTAGGTAAAGCAAAAGTTGCTAAACCTAGGGCAAATGTTGCTAAAGCCGAAGAGGCTAAACCCAAAGTATCTCAAAAGGATGTGTTTTGCTACCATTGCAATGAGATTGGTCATTGGAAGCAAAGTTTCAAGGCTTATAAGGAAGGCCTAAAAGGTGAAGAAGGGCAATATGATTGCTACTACTTCAGGTATCTATTTGATAGATATTTTCTTTTCTATTTCTTGTTCATGGGTATTGGATACCGGATTGGATCCTACATTTTTCTAAGTGTGTATAATCTAAAGAATAGAAAGCTACTCAAAGAAGGTAAAGTGGTCCTACGTGTAGGGAATGGAGTAAGAGTTGTTGCATTAGCCGTAGGAACATATGATGTAACTTTACCTAATGGACTAGTACTTGTTTTGAACAAGTGATTACTACATTCCGAATTTGAGTAGGAGTATTATTTCCGTTTCTTGTATGGATGATAAAGGATATAATTTTCTTATTGAGAATAAGAAGTTTTTATATTTATTTAAATGATATGCTTTATTGTATTGCAGATTCATGTAATGGCCTTTATATCCTTGATGTTGAGAAACAAAATAATATTAAAAATATCTATTATATAAATAAGAAATCTAAACCGAATAATGTGTACAACACGTTCATATGGCATTGCCGACTTGATCATATAAATGAGAAATGTATATCTAAACTCCATTAACATGGACTTTTAGACTCATATAATTATGAATCATTTGAGGTATGTGAATCTTGTTTATTGATAAAATGACCAAACCACCCTTCACTAAGAGTAGTGAACGGGCTAGTGACTTATTAAGCCCTTGTACATGAGATGTATGTGGACTATTAAGTAGCATTGCTAGGGGAAGATTTCTGTATTTCATTACATTCACTGATAACTTATCTAGATATGACTATGTCTATCTGATGAAGTCCAAGAGTGAATCGTTTGAGATATTTAGAACATTTCAAAATGAAATAAAAATTAACTTGGCAAAACTATTTAAGTACTTTGATCCGATTGAGGTGGTGAATATTTAAGCCAAGAGTTTGACAATCATCTCAAAACTGTGAAATCGTTTCAGAGTTGACTCCACCCGGAACACCACAATGTATGGTGTGTCTTAGAGGAGGAATTGAACCTTGTTGGACATGGTTCGTTCGATGATGAGTCAAGTTGACCTTCCTATTTCCTTTTGAGGATATACATTAGAGACTGCTGCGTTCACACTGAACAGAGTCCCTACTAAATCGGATCCTATGACCCCACATGAGATGTGGCATGGAAGAAAACCTAGTTTATCTTTCATGAAGATTTAGGGTTGCAAAGCTTATATGAAGAGAGTTGTCTCTGATAAGTTAGCACCAAAAATCTGACAAGGTTATTTTCATTGGTTGTCCTAAGGAAACTAAAGAATATTAATTTTACAACCGCAATGGGAACAAAGTGTTTGTTGCTCTATATGGTTCGTTTCTTGAGAAACAGTTTCTCAAAAAAGGATGTAATGGAAGTAAAATTAATCTTGAAGAAGTTCAAGATCCCGAAAATAACATGAAACCAAGAGTAGAGATGAAACCAAGTTCACAAAGAGTTGTGGAACCGGTTGAACAAGTGCATCGTAGATCGGATAGGTTATAATCTAAACCCGAGAAATATTGATTTCTCGTTAGGAAAGTAATAAAGTAGAAGTCATTGAGAATGACGAACCTACTTCCTATCTATAGCGATGTCCACTCCTAATTCAGATAAATGGCTAGGAACCATGGAATTCGAACTACAATCCATGTCTGATAATCAAGTTTGGAACTTGATTGAGCCACCTGAAAGTGTAAAAACTAAAGGGTGCAAGTGGGTCTTCAAGACCAACATGGATGGGAAGGTGTATACTTACAAGGCTAAGCTTGTAGCAAAGGGATTTAGGCAAATTAATAGTATTGACTATGTTGAAACCTTTTCGCCAGTTGCAATGCCGTAGTCTATTAGAATTTTAATTGCCATAGCCGCATATTACGACTTTGAGATATGGAAAATGGATGTCAAACGGCTTTCCTAAATAGAAAGATTCTAGAGGATGTGTATAGTACACAACTCGAAGTTTTGTCGATCCAAGAAATTCTAATTAAGTATGCAAGTTGCAAAGATCAATATATGGGTTGAAGCAAGCTTCGAGGAGTTGGAATCTTCATTTTGATGAATCGGTCAAAGAGTTTGACTCCATCAAGAATGAAGAAGAACCTTGTGTATACATGAAATTCAGTGGGAGCATAGTACTATTTCTAGTATTGTATGTCGATGATATCTTACTCATTGGAAACGACGTTCCTGTACTTCAGACTGCCAAGTCTTGGTCAAGGAAATGTTTCACAATGAAAGATATGGGTAAAAGACACTTACATCCTTGGTATCAAGATCTATAGAGATAGATCTAAAAGGTTAATTGGTTTGAGTCAAATAACATACATTGACAAAGTTCTTAGAAGATTCAAGATGGAAAATTCTAAGAGAAGTAACTTGCCAATGCGTCATGGGGTTACTCTTGACAAGACTCAGTGTCCTAAGACAACTGGTGAGCGAAAGAGAATGAATGAAGGTCCATATGCTTCGGCATTTGGATCTGTCATGTATGCCATGATTTATACTAGACCCGACGTCTTTTATGCTCTAAGCATGACGAGTAGATACCAATCTAATCCTGGTGAGAACTATTGGATGGAAGTTAAGACGATCCTTAAGTACTTAAGAAGGACTAAGGATGCGTTCTTGGTCATTGAAAGGTTGGAAGTTAATCTTGTTGTAAGGATTACACAGATGCAAGCTTCCAAACTGAAAAAGATAATTTAAAATCGCAATTGGGGTTTGTGTTTGTGCTTAATGGAGGTGCGGTTTTGTTGGAAGAGTTCCAAGAAGAATACAGTAGCTGATTCTATAACTAAGGCTGAATATTTAGCGGCATCTGATGCAGCAAAAGAGGTAGTTTGGATCAAGATGTTCATTAGTGTTTTGAAAATCGTTCCAAGTATCACTAATCGGGTGGAACTTTATTGTGACAATAGTGGTGTCATTTCGCAAGCAAAGGAACCAAAGTCACATCAGCGATCCAAACACATACTTTGACGTTTCCACCTCATTTGAGAATTCATAGAATGAGAAGATGTTAAGATATGCAAAGTATCGACCGATGATAACATTGGGGATCCACTTACAAAGCTCCTCGCACAAGCAGAAGCATGATGGTCATGCTAGGTCCATGGGTATACGATACCTAGGAGATTGGGCCTATTGCAAGTGGGAGATTGTTGGTGTTATGCCGTAGGCTGATGATTATTATGACTAATTATCAATGCCATTATGTAATCGTCTTTACCATTTATTATATTGAATGCTTATTTGGATTATTATATGTTTATATGTTTATTATAATAATTTGTGTCCCTAATTATTATGAATAACTAGTATAAGTTGGCAATGGATAATCATGGAGATGATTATATGCATAAGATGCACATTACATTTATGGGTACTTGCTAGAGAACAGGTACTAGACATAACCTACAGATGAGATTTATGACATGGTCTATAGTTATATATGTCATGATTAAATCTAATGATAGTCGTGTCATTAGAATCCTTTGTAACTGAAATTATCATCGTCTTCCACATGATGAACATTGTGTTTGAAATAGTCTAACACTATCTTTAATAGGATAGCAATAAGGGCTATGTTGGCAATATTTGATTCTTGTAGGGAAGAATGATAAGTCAAGATGGGATTTGTCCCTCTCGTAGAGAGAGATGTTTGCTTGGGCCCCTCGATGAATAGTGTTGATGAAATGTACGGCCATACTCAAGAGATTTGATAGAGATCAAATGCACTTGGATTATTAACATATTCGGAATCGAGAAAGCCTTGAACAATATGAGTTGACGTGGACCATGATTCATGTTCAATATGACATCGTGTGACAATGGGATTGTGACATTGATCGAATCAAGCTTTGATGTTATATTTAATTGGGTGGACATAATGACTTGCTAGAGATCACTTATGTCTTTTGAGGTTGATGTTTCAACTCACTACCAACATAAAATATAATTCCTAAAGGGTCACACAAAAAGAACGAATTGAAAAATGTCTCAAAAGTGGAAATTGGATGCTAGCAGGAGGGTTGTCCGTCGCAAGACAAGTTTTTCCCACGCGAGACTAATGTTCTGGACAAATTCCCAAGCAAGGCGAGCGACTGCTCCCAAGTTGCTGAATACTTGTACCGCGCGAGACACGCTATGTCCCGCGTGGGACAAGGTCCGCCAGACTCCCTTTTTTGCTAGGTTTAGGGCTTTTTCTCCCTAAGAGATAAGGATATTTATAAAGTATAAATAGCCACTTTAACCTCAGCCAGAAGAGACGAAAACTGGAGTTTGAGAAACACCAATTGATTGATCTTGATTACGAATCAAAGATCAAAATTCCTTAGATTCAAATCCATATTGGCCATAGATTGTTGAAAAGAATTTCAACAAGAGGATCATCTAGCAATCCAACAAGATGTAGATCTTGGTTCGTTCGCGTGTGGATAACCGATAGAGGGTGATTGCTTTATCACCTAAAGCTTGAAGATCACCATTGTTGATTCATCACCAAGGAAGAACAAGGAAGAAGATCCAAGTTTTGTCTACGATTCAAATTTGAATTACGAATCGGATACGAAAGATAAATTCGCAACAAGGTTAGTAGATCTATATTTCATAGTTTTAATATCTTCATGTTAGACGGATTCATGGCTAGGGTTTTCTTATTTGCTAAATATTCCGCTGCGCATGTAACCCCAAAACCCAACACATATCTCCAGAAAGAGAAGGAAAGCGGATGGGTCTGCCATTGAGAAAGGAGCTACCATCATAGTAGCAATGTTATTCCAACCCAGTAAAGGCTCATGCCCCATCCCAAACTGCCTGGAAACAAGGGATGGAATGTAGAAAGAAGACTGAGACAGCCCAGGAACCCTGACAACATAGGAACCATCCTGAAGAGCCCTCCTAGTTTCTATCTTCCAATGAGGAACCCACCAATGTGATACGTGCCGAGCCTGGCCATCCACCTTTCCCATTCAGATTGATATGTCTCCAAGACCAAAGGTCGCTGAGAAAATGTCCACGGACTAAAAGATGTCGGAAGCACATGTATAGATTGAAGTCTCTCTCTCAAAGCATAAAGTAAGCAAAGCGGGGCTTCCTCCACACATGAATCTATCCCCCATCGCTAGTGGGTATATACCGTGGAAAGTCTCTCCCAAAACCAAAGGAACAATGTCCTCACCCGCTCGGCAAGGTCCTATCACATCTAGCAAAGCACTGTGACATATCCCGAGGGAGCTGGCCATGAAAGGGTTGGCTATCTAGATAGAGCAAAAACGTCCCATAAAATGTCACTCTCATCATCACTCATGAATCTGTCAAAGCTGTTTCAGCCCCCAACTGCTCAGAAAACCTGCCAAAGCTATTTCAACCCCCATATACCACAAATATTTCAAGCTCATGCGACATGCACAAAACATAAAAAAAAAAGTAGAAACAACTCCTAAGTCATCACCAATAAAATGCAAATAAAAGAATTCATTACGTGTGAGTACGTTGTGCATATAAAGACAAATATTTTGTTGCTCCCCTCACTAACATACACGGAAAAGAAAAAAAAGAGTCCTACTCTGAGTCATCAGCAGCACCACCTGGTGAAGACTCCCGCATCTCGGCGCCTTCGCCATCCACCTCATCATCCTCGGTAAAATTGGCACCTTCCTCGACCAGATACTATGTGAAGTCTACCAAAGTAATAACTAAGAAGGAAAAAGAAGACGAGCCCTCCGCATGTGCACTAGACTGAGGAAAGAACTGCGTAAATGGTCGCGCCCCTCGTCCCTCCTCAAAGAAAACTCCCGTCATGACTATGCCTTCCCTGAGTCGGTATATCAGGGTGGAAGCAGGCTGTGGATCCGTATCCGCACCCGGGAGAGGAGTATCCACCAACCTCCTCAAAAGCATCGGCTCATTAACCGCTACATCTCTCGACGATCCGCAAGACACACCCTCACAAGATTCTTCGTAAAAGACTTCATCCCCAGATACCGACGGGTGATCAAGTCCACGATCCGTCCCGAGACCTACATAAAAGAAAAGCAATGCTCACAAAAGAGATAAAACAGAAAAAAGATTAGGATGTCAAAAGAAGGAGTAACAACTCACTGAAGCATTTGGATCAACTATGTAAGCGGGAGGAACCTGCTCCGGGATGGGCACAAGCACCCGCCTCCTGGAAGAATCCCCGCGAACATAGGATAAATCCGCCTCAGACACAGGGACATCTCGAGGGAGCAAAGAGCCATCCCTCCTCTCCTTGGCCATCACCTGCGGCATCCTCAACTTCCTACTCAAAAAGGCGCCTCCTCCTGCAAGTAAACGCAGCAAAGGTATGTCAATAAACTTTAAATGCAAGACATAGCAGTAATAGACACTACATAAAAGAAGAATGTCACATATCATTCACATTTTGTCACAAAGTCCGTCCCAACACGGCACATTTCATTTCATAAAAGTTTGTCCCAACACGGCACATTTCATTTCAAAAAGTCCATCCCAACACGGCACACCCATGTTCAAAAAGGTCCGTCCCAACAAGGGAGGTTTCCTTTCTAAAAATTCCCACCCCAATTATAACAATTTTCTACGCACTTTGGCAAATACAAACAAAATTCCATACATGATTCACAAAATACACCATCAAATCCCCTTAGGTATAGACGCCTTCAAATAGTCTTCCTTAGGTATAGATGCCTTCGAACAGTCTCACTTAGGTCCAAACACCTTCAAACAGTCTCACTTAGGTCCAGACGCCTTCAAATAGTCTCACTCAGGTCCAGACGCCTTCAAATAGTCCCACTTAGGTCCAGACGCCTTCAAATATTTTCCCTTAGGTATAGATGCCTTCAAACAGTCTCACTTAGGTCCAGACGCCTTCAAATAGTCCCACTTAGGTCCAGACGCCTTCAAATAGTCTCCCTTAGGTATAGACGCCTTCAAACAGTCTCACTTAGGTCCAGATGCCTTCAAATAATCCCACTTAAGTCCAGACGCCTTCAAACAGTCTCATTTAGGTCCAGATGCCATCAAACAATCTCACTTAGGTCCCGACGGCTTCAAATAGTCCCACTTAAGTCCAGACGCCTTCAAATAGTCTCCCTTAGGTAGACACGCCTTCAAACAGTCTCACTTAGGTCTAGACGCCTTCAAATAGCCCCACTTAGGTTCAGACGCCTTCATATAATCTCCCTTAGGTATAGACGCCTTCAAACAGTCTCACTTAGGTTCAGACGCCTTCCAATAGTCCCACTTAGGTCCAGATGCCTTCAAATAGTCCCACTTAGGTCCAGACGCCTTCAAATAGTCTCCCTTAGGTAGAGACACCTCCGAATTGTCCTCAACTTAGGTCCAGATGCCTCAGAACAATCTCACTTAGGTATAGACGCCTTCAAACAGTCTCACTTAGGTATAGACGCCTTTAAATAGTCTCACTTAGGTATAGAAGCCTTCAAACAGTCTCACTTAGGTATAGACGCCTTCAAATAGTCTTACTTAGGTAGAGACACCTCCGAATTTTCCTCAACTTAGATAGAGACACCTCCGAATTGTCCTCAACTTAGGTAGAGACACCTCCGAATTGTCCTCTACTTAGGTCCAGATGCCTTCGAACAATCTCACTTAGGTATAGACGCCTTCAAACAGTCTCACTTATGTATAGACGTCTTCAAACAGTCTCACTTAGGTATATACGCCTTCAAACAGCCTCAACATAGGTAGAGACACATCCGAATTGTCCTTAACTTAGGTAGAGACACCTCTGAATTGTCCTCAACTTAGGTCCAGACGCCTCCGAACAGTCTCACTTAGGTATAGACGCCTTCAAACAGTCTCACTTAGGTATAGACGCCTTCAAACAGACTCACTTAAGTATAGACACCTTCAAACAGTCTCACATAGGTAGAGTCACCTTCGAATTGTCCTCAACTTAGGTAGAGACACCTCCGAATTGTCCTCAACTTAGGTAGAGACACTTCCGAATTGTCCTCAACTTAGGTCCAGAAACCTCCAAACAGTCTCACTTAGGTATAGTCGCCTTCAAACAGTCTCACTTAGGTATCGACGCCTTCAAACAGTCTCACTTAGGTATAGACACCTTCAAACAGTCTCACTTAGGTAGAGACACCTCTGAATTATCCTCAACTTAGGTAGAGACACCTCCGAATTGTCCTCAACTAAGGCCGAGACACCTCCGAATTGTCCTTAACTCAGGTCAAGACCCCTCTGAATTGCCTCAACTTAGGTACAGGCGCCTCCAAACAGTCTCCCTCAGGACGAATACCTCTAAATCATTCCCCATAAGTCGAGGCCCCTCCAAATTACCCTCACACTTGAACTACAATTGGATTAATTCCCACTCGAGATACGTAGAAATCCTATCAAAGGTTCCAACCGTCCGACCGATATGGTCATTTCTCTCTCCTTCCCGAAAAGCGATCCAGATCGGGATTTTTATTTTTATCGACGACCCCACTTCCTTCATAAGTGATGTCACCGAGGAACTTCTATAAGTGCCCAAATACGGACCACTCTCTATCTGAGCATACGAAAAACACTAAGGGTTCACCTCCCCGCGATCACGAAGTCTCGTAACTTCCCAAAGGACCAAACTGATCAAAATAAACCAAAAGAGGGACTTTTCACGCATTAAGAATTGTTAGAAGGGCCTACATGAATGGCACAAAACTCAAAAAGCTTACGAATTAATGGGAGAGTCGTACGGACCTCTTTGCATCCGTACGGACCTTTTTGTCAAATTGCCAGTAACACGCCACATACACAAAAGTCAAGAAAAACTGACAAAAACTGACACTGGTTGATTGATCCATGCGAACCTCTTTATTGAGTCGTACGGACCTCTTTGTCACCCTCCAAAGGCTATAAATACAGCCCCTTGTAGCCTCATTTCAATACACCAAAAACCTCCTCTAACCCTCCTCCAACTCCTCACAGATCAACACACCTTTCTCCTTCACAAACCCCTCCAAACAACCTCCCTTCCTTCCTCCCTAAGGCAGCCAAAATCTGCAAGTTTAATGAGAGATAGCGAGAGTTAATTAGGGGAGATTTTGCCATAAGTGAGGGCAAAAAATCTCTCCTCTTTAAACACCCTGAGTAAATCACACACTTTCCACGACAAAAGTGGCACGACAAGAACAACACAATAGCGAGAACTCAAGTGTGAAAGAGAGTTAATTAGTGGAGGTTCTGCCCAAGTGAGAGAATAATTTCTCTCCTCTTTAATAACCCTAAACAAACCACCTGAGCAAACCCCTCACTTCCTTCACAAACACAAACCCTAGGAAGATAGAAAGGAACCAATATTGGTGAGATCTCCTTCCGAACCCTAAATAATGCTTTAATTTCCAAGTCTTTAATATATTATGAACTGTGGTTTAATATATCATTTATAATGTAGTCTTTACTCACTATATTTGTCATAGACCCAAACCATCTAAATGATCCTACAAGATCTTCCATGCACTATGTGAAAAGAATGGAGGTCTGATAGTGATAGTGGTTTGTTCATATTTCATGTACTGTCTTTTCATTATTTATTTTCAAATATATCTTATTTCTTAAAAACACACGCACACACACAACTTTCAAAAAAAGGTTTAGAAAGGCTCATGTATATAAGGCATTTCTGGTGAGCACAAAAATCTCTTCACAAGGCGTAACCTGACCTCCGAACACAAAAATCTCATCACACAACAAAAAACCTTTTTTCAATGTTTTGGGCATAACTAAAAACGGCATGGCGACTCTCTCGTTTCAAAGAAATTCATCCGTCCAATCTTTGAAACAACTTTTCATCCTCTCAAGGAGAAAGGCCCCGGCGCGAGCCGTGGGTGCCGCCAGATCGGATAATTTCACCTGTGACCATGGTCGAGCAGAATTTGTCGACTATATTCCCTGAGGAAGAGCTCGAAGTTGCAGAAGTCGAAGGTTGTTGTGATGCCCTATCTAAAGAATACATAGAAACAGGGAATCAGACCTAGTTGAAGTATGGTTTGAACTGTCTAAGGACGACCTAGATTCCCCTAGGAAGGCTAATCTCTCTCTAGGGAATGAGGGTTTATTAGACTTAATGTAGATGATGATGAGGTGGTCTATCAGTTTATTGAAGATACGGAAACGAATAATCCGTGGATCATCCGCCTTCAAATCCACCATACTCTCACACGTAAAAGTACCACTTTCCTCGAAATACACAATTTCCGGGATTTTGCAGGACTGTTTCGGACATTTTTTCGGACAGTTATTTAGAAAACAGTCAAAACCGGGATTAATGGAGCAAAATCCCAATCTTAGCGACTAAGCTAGACACGTGGCACACATGCACAGCCTCCCACATCTCCATCAATCAAATTCAAGGGTGAAAAGTCCTAAATACCCCTGAAACTGGGAGATCGGCCGACCGGCCTGTTCTTCAGGTTTAATCAATAATCCTCAGTAATTCCAAAATATCTCAAAAGTCCCTCAAACTGAAGATGAGTCTGGACGGCCTGTATTTCAATTTCACCCCCTATAAATATAGCCCCTCCCCTTCAGTAAATAATGCCCAATAAATTTACTCCTCCTCCAAAACCTCTCAATTCCAGCAGCCTAAACTCCCTCTCGAGCCTTGGAAATGCCTCGATTTGCGTAAAAACCACGTTTTCCAAGCCAATCACCTCTGAAACACCTTTCAAACACTAAATCATATCCTGTATACGTCCTCCCGAGCTAAAGAGTCAACACCTAGCCATTGGTAACACTCTCACCCTCTAAACTCCCCTTTATCTCGTTTTACGCATCATACGCTACTTTCGATCCTATCAAAGTTTTCAAAATGTAGACGAAACGTCATCTACGGGTCTCGAGATGATCCTATTTCTATCATATCTTCTCCCTCGAGAGAAGTGATTTTGGGTTAAAATGGAGATCGAGTCCCATTTTTACTTTATGTCATTTACCGTCTGAACTGTTTGGTTCGTCGATCCCACTTTTACTATCCAGATCGTTTGATCCGTTGATTGTCACTTTTACCGTCTGAATCATTTGATCCGTTGAGATCCCACATACTTTATGCTCTTTAAAATTCCGAACCTTTAGGTTTGTTGATTCGCATCTTTACAAATTTGAGTCGTTTGGCTCATCGATTCGCACTTTTACTGTCCGGATCGTTCGATCCGTTGATACCGTAATTTCAATACTATCATTTACAAGTCCAAACCATTTGGTTTGTTGATAGTATTTACTTTCAAACGTCTGAGTCACAAATTGACTTGTTGATCGCATCTTATTTGCCATCATTTTCAACAAAATGGGTAACATCGTAATGCCCTGTTCAAAACTGAAGTTTGTCATTCGAACTCCTTTTCATACTCAAAATCGACGTTTGTCATTTAAACGCTCTTTTCCAAAATCAACGTTTGTCATTCAAACCAAGATTAAAGTTTGTCATTCAGACTCATTTTCAAAAGTAACACGAATACACACACACGCACACTTTTCGAGGAAGGTAGAAAGACTCGTCATACGAGGCATTTCGGTGATCTCAATATACTCTTCCCAAAACGTAACGTGACCTCTGAACCTAACAATCTTTGTTCAAAAAACCTTTTCCTATGTTTTGGAGACCAATCAAAACGACCTCCTTTTCAAAAAGCCTTTTCCTAAGTTTTGGCTACCAATCAAAATGACCTCCTTTTCAAAAAGCCTTTTCCTAAGTTTTGTGTCACGACCCTAAACCTAGGCACTATTTTGGTCACGTGGAGCACGTGGGGGTAGGTTGCATTGCACCTCACGTTAGGCATTATATGGTTATTGGATTGGTTATAGGTTTATTTTGGATATTTTGCTAATTTACGTGATATTAGATGTTAACAAATTAATTTTAAATATATAATTTCTAAAGGAAATAAATAGGAATTATTGTGGTAAATTTATAATATTTGAAATTTTAAATAAAAAAGTTATAAAATTATTGAGGAGCTTTAGTGTAAATATAACCTTAAGGTGGTTGGTTGTAGGAGTTGAAACTTGGAGGAGCCTAGGTGTAAAATGAGTTATATAAATCTTTTAAAAGCTTCTCTCAGAAGCTCACTCTCTCTGTCAATTTCTTTTCTTTCCCCTACGTCCCAGAAAGATCCTAAACCTAGGGTTACCTTCCAAAAATCACAATAAATAAATCATCAATCCGTTCTTCATTTTGACTTCAAATAAACGCTCAGGGAGTCGAGTGGAACAATTATAACCGCTCAAAGATTTTCTTTATTTCGAAATATTTTGGTAAGTTATTATGATTTCTTTCAATAATTGTTCATTCCGCGTTTAACGTTGATATTATATGATATAAATGGTTCCTGGAATTTTTGGTCATTTTATTTGGCTTTGAAATGAAAGAAAGATATTGGTTTCGGAATGAATATGGCAAGGTTGGTCTAATGTTTGGTTTTATTGGAAAGGTGGTTATAAAAATGTTACAGTGCTAAGAGGGAGCATGTTATGGGGTCTGGGAAGTATAGAAATTGATAAGGAAAGGTTTTATACTGAAGTTGGCTTGGTTGAAATAGCTGAGTATGAAATGAAAATGGTTTTCTTGTTTTCAGTCGTGATCTCTAGTCATGATACTTGGTGCACTTGTGCTGGGTTTGGGCATGAGTCGTGCCATGGGGCACAAGTGTTGCCCAGTGCTGGTTTCAGAGTATCAATTTCCAAGTGTTTGGAATCTAGTCTACCTAATATAGTTTTAACTTCTCTTTAACTATAATTCTAGTATAACATTAGTACTTTGCAATGGAGTCTTAAATTGCCCAAAATGATAAAGGGAAAGTCTTTAAATATAGTCCTAAAAATGGTTGAAAGTCATTTGGGAATCTTAACCAAAGTTGTCAAAACTTGGTAAATTGATATGGAACCTTTATAGAAGGTGTTCAATGTTATGTCAGGAATACGTAGGGCTTACTTGTGTTGCATTGTACCTCTACGTGGTTACCTATTCATGGTTATTGGTTCATATAGTGCGTGAAATATATGTTGCACTACTTCATTTGGTTTGAACATGAGTATTAATACCATGTTGTTGGATTGTTGTTATTCAATAGTGTTTAAATATATGTTGCACTATTGTGATGATTTAACATGAGTAATAGTATGATGTTATGTATTGATATCCCAAATTGTGGATTTATTTTCAAGTATCGATTATGTGCTTGAATGTGTTTATATCAGCTGATCATTAGGGGTATAATGGAATACGACCACTTATGAAAAATTGTTCCGTAAGATGCTCAGATTACATTATACATGTGACCACTCCCCCTCTGTCGCCACAGACTGGGGTTACACCTTCTGTATTAAGCCAAAAGCCTTACAGATTGCTGGAATCTTATATGTTTCCATGAAAAATGGGTCTTATAAGATGTGAATATGCCTAAGCAGTTCACAAATGAGTGCAGTTTTACTCCCGATGTTGTACGACTTATTGTTCAGACGGGAAAGGTAAAATGAGGTAACGTAATGTGTTTACCGCTTTACCAATGTGATTATGAGCAACCTGTTTATGTGTTGCATATTATATGGCATATTGTTGCATCCATAATAGCTTATTGAGATTTATTCTCACCCCTTCTCCCTTTACTATTTTAGATCCCGCTGAGACAGGAGGATCAGACCGGTGAGGCCAGAATGGAGTTTGGATCTCATACTTTTTGGGTTGTTAGGGTATGTGTTTGATTTGGGAGTTGGGGAGTAGTGGTGGTTGTTATTCTTTTGGGGAGATTTGTATATAAAACTTTTATAAACATATTTTCAGGGTGATTGTATTCTAATTAAACATGGGATGGTTTTCTTTCAAAGTTGGCTTTTGTAAGCCTTTACATTTGTAGTTTGTAACTAAACAGGTTATGGCTTTTTAAATATGGTTTATATACCGCCTCCAAGTGGAGAGGTTATGTTGATTTGTTAAAGTTTATTTTTTACTTCCCAGTTAATTGAAAAAAAGTTTTTTAAATTGGAAGGTTTTAGACCCTCCAGCTTGGGGCACGAGTCTATAGGTCCCGGGTCTGGGAGGGGGCCTCACATTTTGGCTACCAATCAAAATGACCTCCCTTTTTAAACTAGCCTTTTTCAAAGTTTAGGCTCATAATACAAAACGGTGTGGCGACTCTCTCTTTTCCAAGCGAGGTCCAAGTGCGAAAGCCACTTGCCGCGTTTCCGCGTGCGATCTGGGTAATTTCAATATCTTTTAATACAGATCTTGTAAAATTTATATTTTGACTCAAAAAGGAATTTTAGTGACTGCACACTACACGCACTCTTACCATGTATACTTGCACACTACAACCCCAAACCCGGGATGGTCTCAGTTGCAATTTGAAAGATGTTCCTATGACTCTCTTGCACGCACGGGATCATTCCAAACATCCCATCCTCGCCAGTGCCAACCATGCACTATTTGCGTCACACTCTGTCCCAAACTTGGTTGGTTTTTGACCTTGTCCATTTCATAAAGCATAGATGTATATCCCATATTGATCATTTTCTGAGTCAAAACCGAAAAGTCCAGGTCACTTGCGAAAGCAAGCTCGACAGAATCATCTGTTGACCCGATCTTGACTTATAGTGTTAACTCAGACACTGGCCCATATTGGATATACGTCTACGCCCATGTGACATCATGTCATCAAGTCTTTAATGCGTCACCCATGAAAATACAACCAAGTCAAATCCAAAAGTCAAAGATCCCTTGCGAAAGCAAGATACAAAAAAGGTCACGCCAAAATCTTGACCCGATCTTGACTTAAGGATATTGGCTTTGTTCACTGTTCACATGGCGGAAACATTGGAACTTACATGACATGCTCGGTCCTTAGGTTTGTTTCTCTTTTTGGTTGGTGGAAACCACTTGCCCTATAAGACCTTCGCTTGGGGTTGTCCGCCCTGGGAGGTCGAAATACAGGTGAAAAACGAGGGACTTATTGACGTAATGATGGTTTCCACTGACCCATGATCTAGAATAGTTGCGAAAAATAAGAGCAATCTTTTCCAACCGTTTAGGATTTTGAGAAAACATGTTTTAAGTAAATTGAAACAGCCAAAAATAAAAAAAAATAATGAAAAAGAATGACATGTCACATGAGCTTTCCCCTTCATCCAAAAAAAAACCCTCCTGAGTCTAAACCCTGCCTTTCGGCTACTACAGCGAACCAAGAGTGGTTGAGGATCCACGATTGTCGTCTTTTCAGCATTGAGGTCACAAGGTCCGACAGTCCTTCCGGTTCAGCAGTCCGAACAGTTTGTTATTCCCCAATGGCAGGGTTGACAGATAATAGCGAAGGGAATGGGACTCTGCCTCTGGGAAATCTCCAAACAATGGAGGAGGTGCTGCAAGATTTCGAATCCCTTAGCGCCAAGAAGAGAAACAAGCTTGGATAGTAGATACTATGCGTTGTCGCGGAACAGTTGTGGTCCCCCAACCAGATGGGACCTTCGTCCTCATAGAAGATGAAGACGTGCCAGCTCCCCCAGCTTCCCAAAATTATCAGCAAGTCCCTCCTCCACAAAGCTACGAAAACCCAGTGATGTAAAGCAGCTCCCGCTCAAAGCTTCCTTCAAGCATCAGTCAAGCAGCTCCGATTTTCCAAACTCACAATCAGTTTCCCAGCTCCGCTCCGCAAACTCAATATCACCAGCACACCTATGGGCCCGCTCCCACAGATCCCAATGCCTCTCAATATCCCTAGGGATTAAATCCTTTGCCTCCGTATGAGCCCCGAAGCTACAATGTGAAGTCCCAATGCCTGGCAGGGACGGACATACCGAGCGGATACCCCGATGTTTCGAATCTACCACCTGCCAGACTGTCTCTCGGGGCTAATAAAACATTCCCTCAGTTCCCGAACACAGTCCAGCACGGTCCGAATAATCACGTCCTCGACTTCAATCAATGATATGGATTGGCCTACAGTTACCTGCCTCCCCTGGATTCCAAAATGGCTATCCTGTAAGCCAATCCACCTCCATCTTCAGTTTCCATCCTAGAAAATGGCAACCTACCTCTGCCCAACGACCCCCATGTGGCTTGGTTGGTCGAACAGATAAAGGAGATGCAAGGGAAAATGGCCAACTCTCGGAAAGACTCACTCATGCCCACGGATCCAAGTAAGGTGGTTCCTCTCTCCCCAAAGTTTAGAATGCCGGAAATGGAAAAGTTTAAGGGGATAGAATGCCCGAAGACTTACATCGATACCTACGTCTTAGGTATAAGAGCCAAAGGGGCCACCCCTCAACAAATGGCGGACCACTTCCAACACTCTCTTAAATCTATGGCCTTGAGGTGGTTCCTCAATGTAAAGGCAGAGAACTGCCCCACTTGGGAGAAAATCGGTGATATCTTCCTAGAGAAATACCATGTCGATCTCGAGTGGGAAACAAATCGGCATGACATGCATTTCACCGAGTAGAAAGATGACAAGCCATTGGGAGAATTCTACAAAAGATGGAATTGCTAGTTTGAAAAAAAATTGGAGCATTCAGAGAATGGTAGCCAGTCCTACTTCTTCCTACCGATACAGGGCAGTTGACAAGCCATTGGGAGAATTATGACAAGCCATTGGGAGAATTCTACAAAAGATGGAATTGCTAGTTTGAAAAAAAATTGGAGCATTCAGAGAATGGTAGCCAGTCCTACTTCTTCCTACCGATACAGGGCAGTTCCGCCTAATCCGGCATCTGCTCCAAACAAGGGAAAAAGGGCTACCGAAGCATTCCACTACATTCAAAATGAAATCCAGAGAAGCCATGACCAAGCACCCCCGAGGAATAAACGGCAGCATTTTCATCACTTTGATAACCTCAAAGTTCCCCTAAGCCAAGTGTTCGAGGCATTGGTGAAGCGGAACATGCTCAAACCCCTCTAGAATTATCAATCGAGGAATCCCCATCCTACCCGGATATATGCAAGCGGTGTGCCTTCCACAACTATCCCGGCCACACAACTGACCATTGCATCATGCTAAAGCAAGTGGTCTAAGGGTAAATCGAAGAGGGAAAGTTGGAACGTCCCCGTGGTCCCAACACAGTCGGAAATCCATTCCCCATAAACGATAGGGTGAATATGGTGGCATTCAGCGAAACCTCATGTATGGACGAGTCCTCTGCACTTTCTGGGTTTGTCAACATGAAGTCCCATGACGACTGGAGGCATGAAAGCAGAATCTAGGGGTCCCATAATGAAGAATTCAGGAGGGAAAACCTAAGAACAGCTCTTCCCCAACAATATCCTCTCGAAGAAAGCAGGCCTATAACTAATGCTTTGAGATTTGTCAACCCCCATGTGAACTCACTCGGATCCTAGGAAGACGGCTATGATAGCATAATCAAATTCAACGTCCCGATAATCGATTTGGGGCAAAGATGGCGCAATATTCTTTGGAACCTGGTCAAGGAGGGAAGGATAGCGTGTTCTGACGATTCAAATTTCGTAAATGTGATCCAAGCAAGGACCTTCGTTGTGGGAACGGATTTTCTAAAAGTGGTCAACGTCAGTAAGAATAAACTCCAAAGGGACGAATGCCTCACTATCCTAGAAGAAGCTCTTCATGAGTTGTATCACCAAAAATCCTAGAGATCTGGTAATAGCATCAACGAAGGGATGCTTCCAAATGAACAGCCATACATCTCTTCAGTTTGGCTTGAGGTCGAAACAAAAATGAACCTACCTCCTTGGATAGTGTTAATTAAAGAATGGCTGCCAAAACCTTTGCCACATGCAAGGGATGAGCACCTCGAAGCCACAGAGAATGTTGGGAGATTGCACAGTGAGTACCCAGGGGTAGACATAACCCAGCTCGAATACGATGAGAAGGGATTCAGAATCAGCTAACCCTCTGAATGTCTCGAAGCGACCTCAAACCAGTTTTAAGGGGGGAACATCATGGAGCACGATTCTTTGGAGAATAACTGAGACAAGATGGATGAAGAGGACGATGTCATCCTCTGGAAAGGATTAGTTTGAAAAACTCTCTATCATTGCGCCTGCCACAAAGAAGTAGAATGAATCAATGTTTGAGTTAAAAATGCCTAAAGCTAGTAAAAAGGACTTCAAGGAAGACATCTGGGATGAACTTTTGCTTAAGCAACTCTTCAGTGAAGAGACCGAGATGCCGGATCTAATTGATTTTGTTTCTAATAACTCAATGACAACCATGACTGGGGACAGCAGTGTAAAGCCTTTTGGCCCTTGCAACCTCTTAAACCCATCAAAAATGCCACTGAAGAACTGGGTTACCTTTTTCGAACCAACAACCAGTAGAAAGGAAATGTTTGAGAAGCTTTGACTAACCCCTCATTTCTTAGAGTCTAATTTCGAAAAACATCCAGAGTCTGTTGGATTTGAGTTTGAGTCTCTCGATTCATCTGACGGCCTTACGCCTGAAGATTATGAGTTTGTAGCAGACACTGTGTTCCCGTATGCTTTGAATGAAAAGTGTAACGACCCCAAAATCCACACATAATAATAATACTTAATTTAATAATAGAATAGCCTCCAACGGCTACTAAAACCATAATTCAAAAGTACTAACCACTATTTGAAATAAACTTAAATGCGGAAAACGGTAATAATCTCTACGGCTAGTACAAACCACTAGCTCGAAATACTTAATATTCTAAAATAATTATTTGAACTCCAAAAGCCGCTAATCCATCAAACACGTAGCCAATCCTCTCCAATCATTTATTACCTGGGAGGGGAAAGAATATGAAAGGGTGAGCGAACAAAGCTCAGTAAGTTCATACGGGGTCTCTTTGGTTTCTAAGAAGAGACGACCAGAACGAACATAGGTTAACAAAATATCAATGAAAGGATAACATGTATAATAAATAGTTTTGGTACTGAGAATGCCAAAGAAGGATACTTTTTCAATTAACAAGTAGTGGCACTTTTGTAATAACAGATAGAACTTTACACACACTTGTCCGTCAATTCCAAGTAATTATGCACCTTTAATCTAGGGTGACTCCATTCGGTGATCGTTGAATAAGAAGATCTACGCCTTTAATCTAGGGCGCCCCCTTATTCTGAATAAGAGAATCTACGCCTTTTATCTGGGGCGCTCCCTTATTCTGATATATCATAAATTAAGGTCATTTCAATCTGTTTAGACCAATTCATTCAACAATAAGGTCATTTCAATCTGTCTAGACCAAATCATACAAAGTCCTCATCAAATGGATAGAATAATATCATATATAGTGTTCAAAGTACGAGAACACATTAATCAAAATCCAATCATCACGGATACACATTGAACAATCACAATATCAATGGTAGGATATTCCAAAGAACGCACATATCAAAGGAATACAAATAAATAACTACCGGCCACTTGGTAGTATACAAATCATCAAATAGGGAATCCTATCACAAAGGAAAGATACATTCAAATACTTAAGGAACGTAATCCCTTGCCTTGGGTTACTTGCGTTTCCTTGCAAATCCTTCTTGCACGAATCTACAATCATGCAAAAGAGAAATTTCAACTTTAGGTACAATTTACTTCTATCTACTTAGTACCTTTAATCATTTTACTCCACTTGGTTAACCTATGAGTTATTCTACTTAACTCCTTTTATGGTTAACTAATACCCTAACAATGTTACCAAAACATCCCTAGGGTTTCTAGAATCAATTCCCATCTTAATCCTTCATAATCATTTTTCATTCACTAAGTTACTATTCACAGCTTACTATTCACTGTCACTATTCACAGCACACACTAAACTCTAATTGCACACGTACACACACACACACTAACACACATGAACCTAACACTATTCACAGAACACTATTCACGGAAATTAAAACACACACAAAACACACGGCAATACACACACACACTGTACACACACCCACAAACACACCCACAAACACCCATACACACACAAAACCCTAACCACTTCTTCATCTTTCTAGCATGAAACCCTAGGTTCAACTTTAAGATTATCATGCCCAATCTCAATTTAAAACTTCATCAAAGATTTATCTAATCTCATAATCTCAATATCAATAATCATAATGATTTAAACCCTCAGCATACTTTGATTGTTAGGGTTCTATGTTTTTTAAGATGATCTATTTTAGAAAACAAAACTAGAAAAAGTTGAATGTGTTTACCTTAATTCCACGAGGGTTCTTCTTACCCTTCTTTCTTCTCTTCCTCTTTCTCTTACTTTCTCTCTTCTCCGCTCTCTCTCCTCTCTCACGGCGCCGCTCTCTCTGTTTCTCTTTGCGTTGCACAAATTTTACCGTGTAAATAATGAGAGGTACTAGGTTTAGAGAGTATATATATCCATGGGTTATTTTCCATAACCCTAACCCATTTGATTTACCATATCTACTTCCAATGGATTAAATTTACTTAGGCCCAACCCTTGAGCCCAATACTTAAACCCAATTGCTCATTTATTTATTTTTGTCCAAGAATAAATAAAGAGCTTAAATAAATATATATATATATAAAAATAAACGGGTCTTCACATTCTTACCCCTTAAAAGTGTTTGGTCCTCCAAACTAAACGTACATTAATTTTCGAAGACATCGGGATACATTTTGCGTATCTCGCTTCCGAGTTCCCATGTTGCTTTTCGCTCTTTGTGGTTGCTCCATTGCACCTTCACATACGGAACCAACCGCTTTCTTACATTCTCGTCCTTTCTGGACGATCTTGATCAGTCTTTCATCATAACTCAAATCGGCACGGACTCTTAGCTGCTTGTACTCGATCACGTGGCTCGGATCGTGAATATACTTCCTTAGCATGGAGACATGGAACACATTATGCACTCCAACTAATACCGGCGGTAATGCCAATCTATAGGCCACTTCCCCAATCTTGCCAAGGATCTCTAATGGTTACACATATTATGGACTTAACTTTCCCTTGGCTATACTTTCTTGCATCTTTACTGCTTCTTCGTCAATTTCTTGGGCTTTCTTAATTCTGTTCAAAAGTGTCGGCTGAACCTTCAGCTGAACCACATACCTTTTAACTCGCACTTCTAAGTTTGAAACCTCAATGTTATTCCACACGCTTACCCCCTTAGAAATCAATGCCCCTAAGGTTCCTTGATTCTTCCTACTCAATGCATCGGCCACCTTATTGGCCTTCCCTGGATGGTTTGATATCATACAATCATAATCCTGCAATAATTCAAGCCATCTCCTTTGTCTTACGTTAAGCTCCTTCTAGGTGAAAATATACTTAAGACTCTAATGGTCCATAGAGGTCTGACAAGTTATTCCATACAAGTAAAGTCTCCAAATCTTCAAAGCAAAACAGTTGCTAGCTCCAAATCATAGGTCAGGTAATTTTTCTCATGGTTCTTCAATTGTCTTGACGCATACGCTATAACATTATCATTCTGTTATCAACACGCAACCTAATACCTTCAGTGGAGTATCACTATATATCACAAATCCGTCCGATCCTTGGTATAGTAAGAATCGGTGCGAACACAATTTGACTCTTCAGTCCTTCAAATTTCTTTTCACATTCTTATAACTAAACAAACCTTGTTCCTTTCTGCGTTAACCTTGTTAGCTGTACTGACCACTTCGAAAGTCATTCAATGAATCTCCTATAGTATCCTCTGTTAACCTCAAGAAACTTCTTATTTCACGGACTATAGGTGGTCTCTCCCAGTTTACTATAGCTTCTATCTTTGTAGGATCTACGGCAATCCCATCCCTAGATACCACATGACCTAAGAATACTACTTCCTCAAGCCAAAATTTGCACTTCTTGAATTTAGCGTACAACCGCTGGTCCCTTACATCCTTTTCGTAGCATCTTCCGAGCCTTCATCACTGATATAAGACCCAATCGACTTCTCGGCTCCGATCCTTTAAAATAAAACTCCTCTCCAGAAGGTAACCCAAAATGTACTTCCTTCTTAAAACAATCTACTTTGGCATGGTACGCAGATAACCAATCCATTCCCAAAATGATATCAAATTCATTCATTTCTAATTCTATTAGATCAACTTCGAGTTCTCTACCACTTATGTTTCAAGGGACAATTCTTATATACAGACGGTATAGGGATCGACTCATTAGTCGGGGTATCTATCACCAAAGGTATTTCTAATGCCTCAGGTTTCCATTTCAAGCGTTCCGCTAAACGGGTACTAATAACAGAATGGTAGCGTCAGTATCAATCAATGCATAACACTACGAGAGGAAAAAAATGAAGAGTACCTGCCACGACATCATTTGTGTCTCTAGCATCCCTGGCTGTCATGGTGAATATACGGCCACGACCTCCTCCACTCCCTTTGTTGTCGTCCTTAGTTCCTTGAGCATTAGCGTCCTTCTTGGGTTCCGGACATTTCCATTTCGGATGTCCCACTTTATTACAGTTGAAGCACTGCCTGTCCTTATGCCAACAATCCTCAGTTTTGTGTCCCCCATCGCACGTCTTACATTTTTCATCGGTTCCCCTTCCTCGAGTGTCACTTTGGTTCCCGTCTCTGCGGTTCCCGTAGTTCTTGTTCGGATAATTGTTACCTGCCACGCCTTTCCCCGGGTCTTCATCTGTAGCCTTCCGCTTATTACCGGCCCCCTCCCGATTCCATTTCCCTGTGAATCCATTGGACTCGGTCGATTCCTTTTCATTGGACTTCCTCTTTTCCTCTTTCTTGTTGCGATAGTTGTCTGATTCCTTCTCCACTATTCTGGCCCGGTCCAACACTTGGCCATAAGTCGGTAACAGTAGAGGGGTGATCCTGAATCTGATCCTATCACTTAAGCCTGCCTCGAATTTTCTCGCTTTCTGATCTTCGTTCTCGAAGAAGGCTGGTGCAAACTCCAACAATTCCGTGAATTTGGCACAATACTCATCCACGGTTTTTCCTCCTTGTTCCAGGGTCAGGAACTCTGCTACTTTTGCATTTCTTACACTTGATGGATAATACTTATCGTTGAACGCGGTCTTGAACATGTCCCACGTGTAGTTTCCGGTTCCACGTGCAGTCGCTGCTCTGCGCTCGGCTTCCCACCAAGTTTGCGCACTACCTTTCAACACAAAAGTTGCGAACACCACTTTCTGCTCTGCGGTGCAAGTAATAGTCTCAAAGATCTTTTCCATATTTTTAATCCAGTCCGCAGGTTTCTCCTTTGGATCTCCGGAAAACGAGTCAGGTTTTCTCCTCTCGAAAGCGCTCCGAGAGGGTCCCCGAGCGGTACTTGTTGAGGTGGCGGCTGCTGCTGTGCCAACCCCTGCACAACTTGACCAATTCCGGTTACTGCCTGAGTTAAAGTCTGTAACAGATTTGCCATGTCAGGGTCTGTCTGTCCATGGTCCCCATTTCCACTCCTGGTGTTCCTCGACATCTGAGGACGATACATAACATTCTCATTATTATACAAATACAAGGTGTTTTCACTCACACCAATACTAGCAATATTCATGCTAATTACTTTATACTTATACACATATACAATTTTAATACATACTAACACATTCAATCATAGGTCATTTCATCAGACCACCAATCGTTTCACTAGATTGGTAATTACTTTCATAGGTCGTTTCACTTGACCCAAAATTAATCATACTTGGCTATTCATTTAGCCAGTTAACATATACTTTTGGTCAATTCACTAGACCACTCTTTCATGTTCCAATTCAATTCACATAATTAACATTTAGGAACACAATTACGCAAATATAATTTAATTGCAACTAAACTTTATTTCATAACTAAAATGAAAAACCAATAAAACATCCAAAACCAAAATCCTTGCTACTAGAGCACGCTGCTAACTCACTATCTCTTCTAGGAAATAATAGTAAAATAATACCCCACTTTTCACTCATGGAGTTACATTCTTCCTAGATCTTCCCATAGGTCTTCCACTTGACACTCTCACTTTGTTCTTGGATTCCTTTGGTCTTCCTCGAGTCCTATGCATTAGTGTCACTAGTTTCTCATCCTCATCAAAATCGGAGTGGCTCCACTCCCTATTATTTCCTCAGCTACTTCTTCTATAGCATTCTCATTCACTAGGTTACCTTTATTTGGTACCTCAACTGGCAGCATCTTAAGTCTTTAAATCCTCAAGCTCGTGATACCATCGATAAGCTTGTTCTCTCGCTAGACCACTATTTGTATTTATACAAGTCCATCATATACAAATAACATCATCACAAATCATATTCAACTTAAGAGTAGTCCTTCAGATTACTCGAAGGATCTTGTTATACTTCCAGAGAAAACTTATTCTAGGCTCTTCCCTAAAATAGTAAGTTTCCCAAAATAAAAAGTTTCTTAACATAGAAAGTTTCCAAACTTAGAAGGTTTCCTGAAATAGATGGTTTCCATAAATAATAGATTCCTAGAATAGCAACTCCCAGATATAGAAGGTTTCCAACTATAGAAGGTTTCCTAACATAGCGACTTCTCAAAATGCTAACTTCCCAATTACAATCTCTTAATTTCCACAATTTCATAGTTAGACTCTTAAAGAAATTTTACCCTAAAATTCTCCGTCCCAAATACTTTCTAGGTAGGCCTGATTATACTCAAGTACTACTTTTTCTAATATGCTTAATGCTCTAAAGTCTCCCATGTGACCTAAAGCCAAAGCTCTGATACCATTTGTAACGACCCGAGCCCGAAGCCCGACCCGCTACGTAGGCACCACACACTGGCCCACTAAGCACCTCCTCAATTGGGTCAACCACAGCCCATCACAGGCCTCCAAAAGTCCAATGGATGATTTGATGCTTAGTAGTAGTGTATGGGCCTTCTATATATCACACTAAATTCCCACATATTTTCAATGTGGGATGGGGGATATCACATTCTCCCCCACTCAAACCCTTGCCGTCCCTGGCAAGGGCAATCAATACCCAGATCGTACCCCCGGGCTAGCTCGCAAGCCTTAAGGCTGGGGTTCTGCTTTGATACCAACTGTAACGACCCCAAAATCCACACATAATAATAATACTTAATTTAATAATAGAATAGCCTCCAACGGCTACTAAAACCATAATTCAAAAGTACTAACCACTATTTGAAATAAACTTAAATGCGGAAAACGGTAATAATCTCTACGGCTAGTACAAACCACTAGCTCGAAATACTTAATATTCTAAAATAATTATTTGAACTCCAAAAGCCGCTAATCCATCAAACACGCAGCCAATCCTCTCCAATCATTTATTACCTGGGAGGGGAAAGAATATGAAAGGGTGAGCGAACAAAGCTCAGTAAGTTCATACGGGGTCTCTTCGGTTTCTAAGAAGAGACGACCAGAACGAACGGAGGTTAACAAAATATCAATGAAAGGATAACATGTACAATAAATAGTTTTGGTACTGAGAATGCCAAAGAAGGATACTTTTTCAATTAACAAGTAGTGGCACTTTTGTAATAACAGATAGAACTTTACACACACTTGTCCGTCAATTCCAAGTAATTGTGCACCTTTAATCTAGGGTGACTCCATTCGGTGATCGTTGAATAAGAAGATCTACGCCTTTAATCTAGGGCGCCCCCTTATTCTGAATAAGAGAATCTACGCCTTTTATCTGGGGCGCTCCCTTATTCTGATATATCATAAATTAAGGTCATTTCAATCTGTTTAGACCAATTCATTCAACAATAAGGTCATTTCAATCTGTCTAGACCAAATCATACAAAGTCCTCATCAAATGGATAGAATAATATCATGTATAGTGTTCAAAGTACGAGAACACATTAATCAAAATCCAATCATCACGGATACACATTGAACAATCACAATATCAATGGTAGGATATTCCAAAGAACGCACATATCAAAGAAATACAAATGAATAACTACCGGCCACTTGGTAGTATACAAATCATCAAATAGGGAATCCTATCACAAAGGAAAGATACATTCAAATACTTAAGGAACGTAATCCCTTACCTTGGGTTACTTGTGTTTCCTTGCAAATCCTTCTTGCACGAATCTACAATCATGCAAAAGCGAAATCTCAACTTTAGGTACAATTTACTTCTATCTACTTAGTACCTTTAATCATTTTACTCCACTTGGTTAACCTATGAGTTATTCTACTTAACTCCTTTTATGGTTAACTAATACCCTAACAATGTTACCAAAACATCCCTAGGGTTTCTAGAATCAATTCCCATCTTAATCCTTCATAATCATTTTTCATTCACTAAGTTACTATTCATAGCTTACTATTCACTGTCACTATTCACAGCACACACTAATACACACTAAACTCTAATTGCACACATACACACACACACACACACACACGTGAACCTAACACTATTCACAGAACACTATTCACGAAAATTAAAACACACACAAAACACACGGCAATACACACACACACTGTACACACACCCACAAACACACCCACAAACACCCATACACACACAAAACCCTAACCACTTCTTCATCTTTCTAGCATGAAACCCTAGGTTCAACTTTAAGATTATCATGCCCAATCTCAATTTAAAACTTCATCAAAGATTTATCTAATCTCATAATCTCAATATCAATAATCATAATGATTTAAACCCTCAGCATACTTTGATTGTTAGGGTTCTATGTTTTCTAAGATGATCTATTTTAGAAAACAAAACTAGAAAAAGTTGAATGTGTTTACCTTAATTCCATGAGGGTTCTTCTTCCCCTTCCTTCTTCTCTTCCTCTTTCTCTTACTTTCTCTCTTCTCCGCTCTCTCTCCTCTCTCACGGCGCCGCTCTCTCTCTCTTTCTCTTTGCGTTGCGCAAATTTTACCTTGTAAATAATGAGAGGTACTAGGTTTAGAGAGTATATATATCCATGGGTTATTTTCCATAACCCTAACCCATTTTATTTACCATATCTACTTCCAATGGATTAAATTTACTTAGGCCCAACCCTTGAGCCCAATACTTAAACCCAATTGCTCATTTATTTATTTTTGTCCAAGAATAAATAAAGAGCTTAAATAAATATATATATATATAAAAAAATAAACGGGTCTTCACAAAAAGTTTAACCTTTCTGAGTATCCCCTCATTGACACTTTAATAAATGATAAATTAACTAATAAACCAAGAACGGTTAATAATGATTCACTTGATAAAGATGCAAACACACTAAATGAACAATACATTAAAGAAATCTTTAAGCATGTTGTCGAACGAAAGAAAAATCGGGCCCAAGCTGCCGAGGAAGTTTTAACCAAAGTGAATTTGGAGACTGCTGAAGAGCCTAAAGAGACGCAAATCGGAGATTCCTTCGTCGGCTCCGAGCGAGAAGCATTGACTGCGCTGCTCAAAAAGTTTGTAGATGTGTTCGCCTGGTCCTATCAGGATATGCTGGGTTTGGATCCCGCCATAGTAGAATATCGGATTTCCCTGAATCCCAGCGGCCAAGCCTGTCAAGCAGAAGGTTACGCAGGATCAAGCCCGAGTGGTCTTTGCAAGTCAAAGAAGAAATAGAAAAGATGCTCCGCGTTAGCTTCATAAGGGTGATCAAATAGCCAACTTGGCTCTCCAACATAGTCACGGTTACCAAGGCCAATGGAAAGGTGTGCTACTGCGTAGATTTTCGGGATCTCAACAAAGCAAGTCCTAAGGAAGATTTCCCACTGACAAACATAGACACGCTGGTCGACACCACGGCTAATTTTGAAGTTAAGTCTTTCATGGACAATTTTGCCGGCTATAATCAGATCAAGATGGCTGAAGAATATCAAGAGAAGACCGCCTTCACCACCCCAAGGGGGACTTACTGTTACACGGTAATGCCCTTCGGATTGAAGAACCCTGGGGCTACCTACCAACGGGCAGCGACAACACTTTTTCATGATATGATCCATAAGGAAATCGAGGTGTACGTCGACGATATGATCATTCACTCAAAAGGATCAGACGGGCAACATCTTTCCGACTTGAGAAAATTCTTTGATCGCCTTTAAAAGCATTGAATAAGGTTGAACCCTTGCTAAGGGCACGTTTGGAGTAATCCAGGGCAAAGTCTCCTCCATATAGGCCACAAACCAATGGCTCCACGGAAGCAGCAAACAAAACCCTCGAAATAATTATCAGAAAAAAGACAGTATGAGGACGAGATTGGCCAGAAAGGTTGCATTTGGCACTTTGGGGCTACTGAACGTCGGTTAGGATTGCAATGGGAGAAACCCCATTTGCCCTGACCTATGGAAGGGAAGCAGTGTTGCACGTAGGATTGGAAGTCCCATTGCTGTGAGCGCTGTTAGAAAATGATGTCAACAAGGCAGAATGGCTCTGAAGCCGGCAAGACAAACTGGCCCTACTGGATGAACACTGACTGAAGGCCAGGGAACACATTCAAGACTATCAAAGTCGGATGGCTAGAGCTTTCAACAAAAGGGTCAAATTTCGAGATATCAGAGAAGGCGATCTGGTGCTTAAGGAGAAGCCTCCCACCCGAATCAAACCGCTTGGAAAATGGGAACCAATGTGGATTGGCCCGTTCGTGGTTCAGAAAATCTTTTCAGGATGTAGAATGAAATTGAGAGATCTGGATGCGAACCCTTTCGTAAACCCAGTCAACGAAAGCAAACTCTGTCGATATTTTGCCTAAAGAATATCGAGTCTTCTTCTCTCCCCTCTCCACTCTAAAAAAACAACAAAAAAATAATAATAATACATAGGTGTTGAAGAACATACCCAGCTAGATTGAAAACCCTAAAAGGGCAGTCTAGGTAAAATCAGGGTTACATCATTCTCCCCCTTTTTCTATCTCCCCTTCTCTCACAAAAAGAGTCAAACTACGGAGACCTGAGCCCCTCAGTCCACTGGTAAGAGGGGAACGTAGGAAACCATCACTGGTTCGGTCTAAATAATACACAAAATTCCAAAAGTTGATACCATCAAGGTTCAGAAGGAGACACAAGCAAAAATTTTGTGTCTTGATAAAACTCTAAAAGTAAACCGCAAAATCATTACAGTTAAAACACTTCTTGATGAGTTAGAGCACGGTCTACTCTCGACTCACAACATGCTAAGACACCATAAAACATCTAATAATTAATGTGTCTGCTAATGACAATGAATGGATACTCAGAGTTTCAGAAGGTCATTCCTTGCCGCTCGCGCTTGTTCCTTCGCCATTCTTTTCTTTTTTTCCCCGTCCTCGATGACTCTTCTTTCATTCCGCAGGAACTATCTCTGTCTCCCTTCTTCCAAGATCAGGAGTCCTCCCTGTCATGTCAATAAATCAAGTCTCTCTCAGAGCTTCGTTCGTCCGTGCCTCTGCTCGGATCTCCTCCCTACGAGTCTGTGAAAGGGGACCTCTCTCCGCGAATTTGCCAACTCTGGTCTCGTAGTCAAACAAGGCATCCCCTGTAATCTCTTGAGGGCTAACCCAAGCTTCTGTACTCCTAAGGCCAACATGCCCCAGAATTGCCTCACGCCTGCTCTCCGAATCATCTGAGCCTGTCCAAGATGCTGCTCATACCAGTCCAAGTGCTAAGTAGACAAAACAATACTCTCCCTGCGTCTGAGAAGTACCCCAAGAGGAAAAGCAAAAAACATCCATATTGTTGGTGTTATGCCCTAGGCTGATGATTATTATGACTAATTATCAATTCCGTTATGTCATCATCTTTACCATTTATTATAGAGAATGCTTATTTGGATTAGTATATGTTTACATGTTTATTATAATAATATGTGTCCCTAGTTATTATGAATAACTAGTATAAGTTGGCAATGGGTGATCATGGAGATGATTATATACATAAGATGCACATTACACTTATGGGTACTTGCTAGAGAACAAGTACTGGACATGACCTACAGATGAGATTTATGACATGGTCTATAGTCATATGTGTCATAATTAAATTTCATGATAGTCGTGTCATTAGAATCCTTTATACCTGAAATTATCATCGTCTTCCACATGATGAACATTGTGTTTGATATAGTCTAACACTATCTTTAATAGAATATCAATAAGGGCTATGTTGGCACTATTGGATTCTTGTAGGGAAGAATGATAAGTCAAGATGGGATTTGTCCCTCTCGTTGAGATAGATGTTTGCTTGGGCCCCTCGATGAATAGTGTTGATGAAATGTACGGCCATACTCAAGAGATTTTATAGAGATCAAATGCACTTGGATTATTAACTTATTTGGAATCGAGAAAGCCTTGAACAATATGAGTTGACATGGACCATGACTCATGTTCAATATGACATCGTGTAACAAAGGGATTGTGACATTGATCGAATCAAGCTTTGATGTTATATTTAATTGGGTGAACATAATGACTTTCTAGAGATCACTTATGTCTTGTGAGGTTGATGTTTCAACTCACTACCAACATAAAATATAATTCCTAAAGGGTCACAGACAAAGAACGAATTGAAAAATGGCTCAAAAGTGGAAATTGGATGCTGGCAGGAGGGTTATCCCGCGCGAGACAAAGGTTCTGGACAAATTCCCAAGCAAGGAGAATGACCGCTCCCAAGTTACCGAATACTTGTACCGCGCGAGATACGCTATGTCCCACGCGGGAAAATGTCCGCCAGACTCCGTTTTAGGCTAGTTTTAGGGCTTTTTCTCCCTAAGTGTTAAGGATATTTATAAAGTCTAAATAGCCACTTTAACCTCAGCCAGAAATGACAAAAATTGGGGTTTGAGAAACACAAATTGATTGATCTTGATTACGAATCAAAGATCAAAATTCCTTAGATTCAAATCCATATTGGCCATAGATTATTGAAAAGAGTTTCAACAAGAGGATCATCTAGCAATCCAATAAGATGTAGATCTTGGTTCGTTCGTGTGTAGATTATCGATAGAGGGTGATTGCTTTATCACCTAAAGCTTGAAGATCACCATTGTTGATTCATCACCAAGGAAGAACAAGGAAGAAGATCCAAGTTTCGTCTACGATTCAAATCTGAATTACGAATCGGATACGAAAGACAAATTCGCAACAAGGTTAGTAGATCTATATTTCATAGTTTTAATCTATTCATGTTAGACGGATTCATGTCTAGAGTTTTGCTATTTGCTAAATATTCCGCTACGCATGTAACCCCAAAACCCAACAGTGGTATCAGAGCCGCGTTTAATCATGATTAGGTTAAATTGGCATGCTAGATATAATTGGATTATATGCTTTAACATTCTATGTGATATAGATTGATGATTTTATGTGTATTGTTTTGTGAAAACAATTATATGCGATATAACATGATTGTGAATAATAGTTGATTGATGTAATTGATCTTCTACATGGGTTATTGATCTAGTTAATTTGATTAATAAAGATTAGTAAATTCTCAAATTGAAACAAATTGTTTGTTTAGGATTTGATGTTTATGTTTAATTTGATTAACATGATTATTTGAATTATTATATTTTGAGAATTGAATAATTATGTGATTAATAATTGTTATTTGTTACATGATTATTGGTATTATCCTAAAGTAGGATATTATGTGAAATTCCATGTTCATGGTTATGTACATAAAATTTTCATATACAACCATGCGATGTTTGTTGCTATATGGAAAAAAACCTTCTTAAATGTTTAAGTTTTATGCCACCCCTTGATTAGAACACTTATGTAATATTCGGGTATTTTGATGTAGTTTTGACTCAGTTAGGTGCATCATTATATCTTAATATGTGATCAAAATGAGATGACGGTTGATGTAGTTTTGACTCAGTTAGGTGCATCGTTCCGTGTCTCATAAGTTTGAAAAAGGTTGAACTTAATTGGTGCTTTCAAATGAGATTTGATCCAAGGCATAGATGAGACTGAAACATGTATTGACATATATGTCTAGAATCTCATAAAAGATCTAAGAATCGTATATGATATGATTGATGTTATCTACCTAAATAGCTTGATTTCGGGCATTGACTCAGTTAAACGAAATTCAAGTGAAATATGGATCTTAGCCCATTATAATTATATGATATATGCTTGTATTTGAAGGTGTATAATTTAGTGAGAGCATTTTTGAAATACAATTTTTAGTCTCTTAGATGGTAAATGAATTGATGCTTATATGTGTCCATATTGTATGTATATCTTATTGTACAAATGGCATTACACAATGAATTGCGATTCGTCCTTAAGAAGGACAAGATCGAAAAGAACGGTACAGACTATTCTGATTGGATCAGAAGCTTAAGAATTGTTCTTAGGCAAATTATACGTTCTTGACAAACCCATTCCTGCTGAACCCGCTGCAAATGTTACAGAGGAAGATAAGGAGAAACATTAGAAACATGTTAATGATTCTAATGATGTTGCTTGCCTTATACCTGCCAACATGTGCAAAGGCTCTTATGAAGGACCTTAAACACATGATAATTGCTTTTGTTCTAGCGATCCAAAACAGAGGCCTTGTCTCGCGCGGGACATGGCGTGTCTCACGCGATACAACTCTTCTGTCATATCGGCGCACAAAGGAAATGTTCCAAGTGCAGGCTAGGCAAGAGAAGTATGTTGTGTTAATGGTTAACACAAGAAAGGGGTTCAAAAGGGAAGACAAAGTAGGTAAAGCAAAAGTTACTAAACCTAGGGCAAATGTTGCCAAAGCCGAAGAGGCTAAACCCAAAGTATCTCAAAAGGATGCATTTTGCTACCATTGCAATGAGATTGGTCATTGGAAGCAAAGTTTCAAGGCTTATAAGGAAGGCCTAAAAGGTGAAGAAGGGCAATATGATTGCTACTACTTCAGGTATCTATTTGATAGATATTTTGCTTTCTATTTCTTGTTCATGGGTATTGGTTACCGGATTGGATCCCACATTTTTCTAAATGTGCATAATCTAAAGAATAGAAAGCTACTCAAAGAAGGTAAAGTGGTCCTACGTGTAGGGAATGGAGTAAGAGTTGTTGCATTAGCTGTAGGAACATATGATGTAACTTTACCTAATGGACTAGTACTTGTTTTGAACAAGTGATTACTACATTCCGAATTTGAGTAGGAGTATTATTTCCGTTTCTTGTATGGATGATAAAGGATATAATTTTCTTATTGAGAATAAGAAGTTTTTATATTTATTTAAATGATATGATTTATTGTATTGCAGATTCATGTAATGGCCTTTATATCCTTGATGTTGAGAAACAAAATAATATTAAAAATATCTATTATATAAATAAGAAATCTAAACCGAATAATGTGTACAACACGTTCATATGGCATTGTCGACTTGATCATATAAATGAGAAATGTATATCTAAACTCCATTAACATGGACTTTTAGACTCATATGAATATGAATCATTTGAGGTATGTGAATCTTGTTTATTGATAAAATGACCAAACCACCCTTCACTAAGAGTAGTGAACGGGCTAGTGACTTATTAAGCCCTTGTACATGAGATGTATGTGGACTATTAAGTAGCATTTCTAGGGGAAGATTTCGGTATTTTATTACATTCACTGATAACTTATCAAGATATGACTATGTCTATCTGATGAAGTCCAAGAGTGAATCGTTTGAGATGTTTAGAACATTTCAAAATGAAGTACAAATTAACTTGGCAAAACTATTTAAGTACTTTGATCCGATTGAGGTGGTGAATATTTAAGCCAAGAGTTTGACAATCATCTCAAAACTGTGAAATCGTTTCAGAGTTGACTCCACCCGGAACACCACAATGTATGGTGTCTCTGAGAGGAGGAATTGAACCTTGTTGGACATGGTTCGTTCGATGATGAGTCAAGTTGACCTTCCTATTTCCTTTTGAGGATATGCATTAGAGACTGCTCCGTTCACACTGAACAGAGTCCCTACTAAATCGGATCCTAAGACCCCACATGAGATGTGGCATGGAAGAAAACCTAGTTTGTCTTTCATGAAGATTTGAGGTTGCAAAGCTTATATGAAGAGACTTGTCTCTGATACGTTAGCACCAAAAATCTGACAAGGTTATTTTCATTGGTTGTCCTAAGGAAACTAAAGAATATTAATTTTACAACCGTAATGGGAACAAAGTGTTTGTTGCTCTATATGGTTCGTTTCTTGAGAAATAGTTTCACAAAGAGTTGTGAAACCGGTTGAACAAGTCCATCGTAGATCGGATAGGTTATAATCTAAACCCGAGAAATATTGATTTCTCATTTCGGAAAGTAATAAAGTAGAAGTCATTGAGAATGATGAACCTACTTCCTATCTAGAGGCGATGTCCACTCCTAATTCAGATAAATGGCTAGGAACCATGGAATCCGAACTACAATCCATGTCTGATAATCAAGTTTGAAACTTGATTGAGCCACCTGAAAGTGTAAAAACTAAAGGGTGCAAGTGGGTCTTCAAGATCGACATGGATGGGAAGGTGTATACTTACAAGGCTAAGCTTGTAGCAAAGGGATTTGGGCAAATTAATAGTATTGACTATGTTGAAACCTTTTCGCCAGTTGCAATGCCGTAGTCTATTAGAATTTTAATTGCCATAGCCGCATATTATGACTATGAGATATGAAAAATGGATGTCAAACGGCTTTCCTAAATAGAAAGATTCTATAGGATGTGTATAGTACACAACCCAAAGTTTTGTCGATCCAAGAAATTCTAATTATGTATGCAAGTTGCAAAGATCCATATATGGGTTGAAGCAAGCTTCGAGGAGTTGGAATCTTCATTTTGATGAATCGGTCAAAGAGTTTGACTCCATCAAGAACGAAGATGAACCTTGTGTATACATGAAATTCAGTGGGAGCATAGTACTATTTCTAGTATTATATGTCGATGATATCTTACTCATTAGAAACGACGTTCCTGTACTTCAGGCTGCCAAGTCTTGGTCAAGGAAATGTTTCGCAATGAAAGATATGGGTAAAAGCCACTTACATCCTTGGTATCAAGATCTATAGAGATAGATCTAAAAGGATAATTCGTTTAAGTCAAAGTACTTACATTGACAAAGTTCTTAGAAGATTCAAGATTGAAAATTCTAAGAGAAGTAACTTGCCAATGGGTCATGGTGTTACTCTTAGCAAGACTCAGTGTCCTAAGACAACTGGTGAGCGAAAGAGAATGAATGAAGTTCCATATGCTTCGGTATTTGGATCTGTCATGTATGCCATGATTTATACTAGACTCGACGTCTTGTATGCACTAAGCATGATGAGTAGATACCAATCTAATCCTGGTGAGAACTATTGGATGGAAGTTAAGATGATCCTTAAGTGCTTAAGAAGGACTAAGGATGCGTTCTTGGTCTTTGAAAGGTTGGAAGTTAATCTTGTTGTAAGGGTTACACAGATGCAAGCTTCCAAACTGAAAAAGATAATTTAAAATCGCAATTGGGGTTTGTGTTTATGCTTAATGGAGGTGCGGTTTTGTTGTAAGAGTTCCAAGAAGAATACAGTAGCCGATTCTACAACTAAGGCCGAATATTTAGCGGCATATGATACAGCAAAAAAGGTAGTTTGGATCAAGATGTTCATTAGTGTTTTGGAAGTCGTTCCAAGTATCACTAATCCGGTGGAGCTTAATTGTGACAATAGTGGTGTCATTGCGCAAGGAAAGGAACCAAGGTCACATCAGCGATCCAAACACATACTTTGACGTTTCCACCTCATTCGAGAATTCATAGAATGAGAAGACGTTAAGATATGCAAAGTATCGACCAATGATAACATTGGGGATCCACTTACAAAGCTCCTCGCATAAGCAGAAGCATGATGGTCATGTTATGTCTATGGGTATACGATACCTAGGAGATTGGGCCTATTTGTAAGTATCCCAATCTGGATCGCCCTCCATCCAAACATACGGAAAAAACCGAGGGCGAACTTCCGGAGGTTATAACTCCTTCATACGAACTCCGATTGAGACGTGCCATATATGGTTGGAAAGCTCTTGACGAGAACTATGGAAGTGGTAGGATGAGTTGTGCGACACAACTAGCTAGGGGACATCATAATTACAAAATCCCCTTAAAGTCCACGAGATTCCCTTAAATCCCGGAAAACCAAAAATCTGATAATGGTTGACAGTGTCGTGCGACACAACTAGCCAGAATCTGGACCTTATAAATAGAGGGCTTCACCCCTCATAATTTTCACACCTCATTCTTCTCTCCTCTCTCCCAGCCTTCAGGCACCCTCTCTAAGACCCTTCGGGGCAATCCCGGTCCCTTTCGGTTCCTTCAGGAGCATTCCGAGGCCCCTCGTAGTACTCCGAAGCTTGCCGAGCGCTCCCAAGACGCTCCCGCGCTGCCCCGAGGCACTCTCGAGGTATTCTGAGGCCCCTCGTGGTACTCCAAAGCCTTGCCAGGTCCATCTCGAGGCATCCCGGCCCTTTCCGAGCTTAACTGATAATCCCGACGCACGCCGAAACTTTACCTGAGCACAACCGACGATCCCAACGCATGACGAACCTCTGCCCGAGTCCAGTTAACGATCCCTGCGATCCCAACGCACGTCAAAACTCTGCCCGAATGCACACCTGACAATCCCGAAGCTCGCCGAAGCTCTATCCTCAGACAACTGGCACATCCCGAAGCAATCCCGGCCTATCCCGAAACACTATTCCATCCTCAAACAATATTCCCAAGCTGAAGACAGACACGAACCAACATTGGTAAGGCTTCCTCCCTACACTATTTCAATATATTTTAATACGTAGTGTACAATGTAGACATCCGATACAGCATGCATTTTTAAAAGCACATACACACTCACACACACAATATTTAAAGAAAGAAGGGGTACCGAAAGACTCTTTTTACGAGGCGACTCGGGTGAGCTCTAATATTCTAATATTCTCTTCCCGAGGAGTAACCTGACCTCCGAACTCAAAAATCTCATCACACAACAACAGATTTTAAACTGATGTCTTTTCTCAATGTTTTGGGCTAAATCAAAACGGCGTGGCAACTCTACAAGCAAAAAACCGAGACACCTCCCGACAATGCGAGATGCAGGGGCCCGTGCGCGAGCCTGATCCGGGTGATTTCAGTTGGCGACTCTGCTGGGGATCGTTTTGTTTTAAAAACTTTTAAACAAAAAACAAAAGATTTTTAAAACAATGATGAGGGTCAAACTTTCATTTTACCCCTTTCTTTAACTGTTATGTGTGTGTGCATGTGCTTTACTTTTTATTTTACAAAAAAAATAAAAATACAAAAAATGCATCAATATACATATGTGTACATACATTTAAAATTCTTCAAAAAAATTATGTTTTACTCAGAAAAAGAACTTTAGAGACCGCACACTACTCGCACTGCTGCCTCGGTACACCGCACGCTACGCGCACTGCTGCCTCGGATACACTGCACATTACAACCCTTAACCCGGGGTGGTCTCAGTTGCAGTTCGTTTGGCCTTCCTACGCCTCTCGAAGGCGCACGGAATCATTCCAAACATCCCATCCTAGCCAGTGTCAACCATGCACGCTTGCGTCACACTCTGTCCAGACTCGGTTGGTTTTTACCCAGTATGTGTCATACAGCCTGGATACATATCCCATGCCGGCCATTTTCTGAGTCAAAGCTCGGAACTCAAGATCCCTTGCGCCAGCAAAGCGATGAAAGGTCATGCTAAAATCTTGACCTGATCTTGATTTCCGAAGCTACACCCAGACGATGTTCCGTCCCGGATATACATCCATGCCCACATGACACCATTTCATCAAGCCTTTGATACGTCAGCCATGACAATATGACCTAGCCAATGCCTAAACGTCACAGATCCCTTGCGCAAACAAGGTAAAGAGAGGTCATGCCGAACTCTCGACCAGATCTTGACTCAGGTGCCGGCTCGGCTCACTATTCACATGGCTAACGCATTAAAATGAACATGACAGTCTCAGTCCTTAGGTTCAATTTTTCTTTTAGGCCGGTGGAAACCGCTTGCCCTATAGGACCCTCGCCCGGGGCTGTCCACCCCGGGATGTCGAAATACAGGAGCAAAACGAGGGGCTTATAGCCACACAGATAGTCTCCACTGACCCAGGATCTAGCATAGTTGCGAAAAAGAAGAGCAATCTTTTCCAACCTACCTAGAATTCTGAGAAAACACTGTTTTAAGTAAATTAAAACAACAAATAAAAGCGGAAACTGCATGTCACATGAACTTTCCCTCTTTCATCCACAAAAGGCTTTCCCATGTCTAAACCTTACCCATCACCCCCTCCAGCGATCCTAGAGTGGTTGAGAGTACCGGGAGCCGCCTTTTCAGTATCAAGGTCACAAGATCCGACAGCCCATCCGGTTCAGCGTCCGCACAGTCCGCTACTCCCCCATGGCGGGATCAACAGATAACAGTGAGGGAATGGAACCCCACCACTGAGAAACCTCCAGACATTGGAGGAGGTGCTGCAAGCCTTCGAGACCCTAAAGAAGCGCCAGGAAGAGCAACAATCCTGGATCGTAGACACCCTGCGCCTTCATGGAACCGTTGCTGTTCCCCAAACCGATGGGACCTTCGTTCTCATAGAAGACGAAGAAATGCCTGCTCCCCCGGTCCCTCAAAGATACCAGCAGGTCCCACCTCCGCCAAGCTACGAGATCCTAGCAACGGAAAGCAGCTCTCGCTCAAAGCTTCACTCGGGCATCAGTCAAGCAGCTCCGATCTGCCCGCCTCAACACAGCCAAGTTCCCGACCCTACACCACAAGCTCAATATCAACAGCACACATACGGGTCTGCTCTGCCAGATCCCAATGTATCTCGATATTCCCTGGGATTCAATCCCATGCCTCTATACGAGCCTCGCAACCATAACAAAAAATCCCAATGTTTACCCGGAACAGGCATCCCAAGCGGATATCCCAACGTTTCAAACCTTCCACCCGCTGGTCTGCCACTTGGGGCTAATGAAACGTTCCCCCAATTCCCAAACACAACCCTTAGTGGCCCGGGCAATCATGCCCTCAATTTAAACAGCCCAGGGTACGGGATGGTATACACTCAACTACCTCCCCAAGACTCCCGAATGGCGATCCCATCATCCAACCCACCTCCATTTTCTGTTTCCATCCCCGAAAATGGCAACCTACCTCAACCTACCTATCCCCACATGTCTTGGTTGGTCGAACAGATGAAAAACATGCAAGGCAAACTAGCTAACTCTCGAAAGGACTCCCTCATGCCCACGGATCCAAGCAAGGTGGTCCTGCTCCCTCTGAAATTCAGAATGCCAGAGATGGAAAATTCGATAGGGCCGAATGCCCAAAGACCCACATCAATACCTACGTCTTGGGTATGAGAGCCATAGGGGCAACCCCACAGCAAATGGCGGATCACTTCCAGCATTCCCTCAAATCCACGACATTAAGGTGGTTCCTCAACGTGAAGGCGGAAAATCGCTCCACCTAGGATCAAATCAGCAAAATCTTCTTGGAGAAGTACTGCGCCAACCTTGAATGGGAAACCAATCGCCATGACCTGCAAGCCACCGAACAAAAGGATGACGAGCCTGTAGGTGAATTCTACAAGAGATGGAACCGGAAACTAAGCGAGATAATGGATTCGCTTTCCAAAAAAGAGCAAATGGACATCTTCCATTCCTGCCTCAAACCATCCCTGAGGGCCCTGATCAGTCACCACTTCTATCCTGATCTTCGCGCCATGGTCAACACTGGGACCAAGTTTGAGAAAACACTGAGCATGCAAAAAACGGTGGTCAGTCCAGCCCCGCCCAATCCAATATCTGCCCCAAGCAAAGTGAGGGAGGTTATCGGCGCAATCCATTATATTCAGAATGGAGCACTACAAAGAAACGGTGGTCCCCCGAGACAACGACAACACTATGATAATTTTGGGATACCCTTGAGCAAGATATTCGATTGTGTAGTGAAGCAAGGTCTCCTCGAACCTATGGAAAATTATAAGCCCAAATTCCCTAATGCCAACTGGGATGTAACCAAGCATTGTGCTTTTCACAAATACCACGGTCATGTAACCGACAACTGCACAGTTTTGAGGAAAGCAATTCAAGGATTGGTTGAAGAAGGAAAGTTAGAGCGCCCTCGCGGCCCCAATACACTCTGAAATCCGTCCCCCATAAATAATGATCGAGAAGATTGGTCTAACCCCTCATCTTTTAGAGTCTAGCTTCAAAAAAACATCCAAAGTATGTTGTTTTTAAGTTCGAGTCTCTCGAGTCGTCTGATGGCCTTACGCCTAAAGATTATGCATTTGTAACAAAAATCGCGCTTCTTTATGCTTTGAATAAAAGTTCGACCTTTCTGATTATACCCTCATTGCCACTATAACAAATGATAAATTAACTAATCAAAAACAGTTAATAATGATTCACTTGATAAAGACGCAGACACATTAATGAACAATGCATTAAACAAATCTTTAAGCATGTTGTCAAACGAGAGGAAAACTAGGTCCAAGCTGTCGAAAAGGTTTTAACCAAAATGAATTTGGAGACTGCTGAAGAGCCTACAGAGACGCAAATTGGAGAATCCTCTATCGATACTTCGCCTGAAGAATATCGAGTCTTCTTCTCCCCCCTCTACACAAAAAAAGCACAAAAAAAATCATACATTCAAACCTCGTAGGTTCTAGTACATTTCTCATTCAATCAAGTCCTCCTCGGACATTGTAATTAAGTCTTCAATTTTCCATACGCAAGTTTTCTTTCTTTTCGTGCTAGACTTGAGACATTATTTTGCACCCCACATTACATTTAATGAAATGGTTTTGTTCTATGTGATCACTTGCATTGCTCAACAAGTAATTCCACAAATGATTAATGCTTTGATTAATTGGTGTGAGAAAGCCAATCGATAGCTCCCCATACATCTTACCATACCCCACACAAAGGCCTCCATCAAGCCATACACTTTCCAAAACATGTCCCCACCATCACCTTGACCAAGTCAACGACGGCGGCAACATCAAAGGACAACAAAAGGTCACTCAGCATTAAAAGATTGACCCAATGTCGACAACAACCTGGGGGCTTGCCTTCGCCATCGTGCGCATCAAGAAAGTTCAAGCAGGGGCTTGTCTTCGCCCTCATATGCTTCAAAAAAAAAGCTCAAGCAGAAGTTACAAAAAAAGCTCAAGCAGAAGCTACAAAAAAAAATCTCAAGCAGAAGCTACAAAAAAGAAGCTCAAGCAGAAGCTACAAAAAAAAAGAAGAGCTCAAGCAGAAGCTTCACAAAAAAAATGAGGTCAAAGACCCAGCGCCAACGATCAAGAAGCAATGGATTGATTGAAATTGCCATCAAATACGACTTGTCAAGGAATCACCTCAAGGCCCGTGTCTCATCATTCAACTTTCTGAGCCATTTCGTCAAAGGCCGCACAAATATTCATACCCTGGCCCCAAAGCCAATCACGGTTCGGCCCCGAACTACGTCGACCTGAGCTCCTTGTCTCAAGGGGAACGTAGGCAACCAGATATGGTCCGGTCATAAACACATACAAATCCACAAACCCGGTCGCATCCATGACCTCTCCTATACACAAACCTTCTTTCACACTAGACCAACTCGATCCTTGATACCGGTTGACTTTCTCCTCGTGATTAATCAAAGCATATCAGGTTTAATTGTTGAATAACCCGAACATCAACAAAGGGTTTTATGCAAACATGTGATCAATGTGAACAAATCAAGTTTTCAGATGTCTCGACAAGTCTTCTTTTTCTACAAAATAGGAAAATAGAGCTAAACACTGATTTTCTGTCAGCAAGGGCTTCCATACACTTTTACAAGCTTTTCAATGCTCATACTCTCTCAAAATAGTCAAATCCAAAAGCATGTTTTTTGTGCCTACATCAAATAAGGCATTCACACAAAAGGGAACCCGTTCCCACCTTTTCAAAAATAAATACGCCCTTGCGAGTGTACATTACAAGTCATTTCTCTCACAAAAGAGGGTCGAACTACGTAGACCTGAGCCCCTCAAGGGGAACGTAGGCAGCCTTCATTGGTTCGGTCTAAGGAATACACAAAATTCCAAAAGTTGGATGCCGCCAAGGCCCAGGCAGAAGCAAGCAAGAGATTTTGCGTCTCGACAAAGCTTTAAAAGTAAATCACAAATCATCACAGTTAAAACACTTCTTAATGATTTCAAGCACGGTCTACTCTCAAACTCACAACATGCTAAAAGACAACTTAAAACATTTAACAATCAATGTGTCTGCAATGACAATGAATGGATACTCAGTGTTTCAGAAGGTCATTCCATGCTACTCGCGTTTGGCCCTTCGTCACTCTTTCCTTTCTTCCCTCGTCCCCAACGAGTCTTCTTTCATTCCACATGAGCGAGTTTTGTCTCCCTCGTTCCGAGATCAGGGGTCCTCCCCTTAGAGTCAAACAATCCAGTAGCTCACAGAGCTTCATTCGCCCGTGCCTCGACTCGGATCTCCTCCCTACGAGTCTGCAAAAGGGGACCTCCCCCCCCCCATTCTGTCGACGCTAGTCTCACAGTCAAATAAAGCATCTCCCGTGACACCCTGGGGGTTAACCCAAGCTTCTGCACTCCTAAGGTCGCAGCTGAAATGGCAATCTTTCCCCAGAACCGCTTTACGCTTGCTCCCCAAAACCAATTGGGTCTGCCCTACATGCTGCTCATCTAGGTACTCGGTGGTCAACACAACACTCTCCCGGCATCGAAGGAGCACCACAGGAAGGAAAGCGAAATACTTCCATACCCTCAGAAAATACAGAAAGGCATCTGGATCTGTCATCCAGAAGGAGGCTACCTTCATAGTGGCAATGCCTTCCCAGTCCAACAAAGGCTCCTGCCTCATCCCAAACTGCCTGGAAACAAGCGATGAAAGAGGACCATGACAAACCCGGAATTCTGACAACATAGGAACCTTCCTGACAGGCCCTCCTAGTCTCAATCCCCCAAAGCGGAACCCACCAGCAAATTTGATGCATACCAAGATGTGCCATCCACCTCTCCCAAGCGCACTAATCCATATCCAAGATAAGAGGTCGCTGAGCAACATCCACGGACCAAGAGATGTCAGAAGCACAGGCATCTCTTGAAGCCTCTCTCGCAACCACGAAGTGACCAAAGCAGGGGCTTCCCCCATGCATGAATCGGTCCCCCCTCGCCAAGCGATCTATGCCGTGGAAAGTCTCCCCCAAAACTAAGGAAATGATGTACTCACCGGCCAGGTAATTGGCTACCACATCCAACAAACACATCCCAGGAGACATCACTCCCGCTGTCGTTCATGAAACTGTCAAAGCTACTTCAGCCCCCAACTGCTCAAAAGCCTTACCAAAGCCATTTCCGGCCACCATACACTAACTACAAACATTTCAAGCTCGTTCGACATGCACAGAACATAAAAAAAGGGAGTAGAAACAACCCCTAAAGCAAAAATAAAGAGTTCATTACATGTAAATACATTGTGCATATAAATACAAATATTTTGTTGCACTCCTCACTAACATGCACAGAAAAGAAAAAAAAAGAGTCCTACTCTAAGTCATAGGCACCACCGCCTAGTAAAGACTCACACATCTCGGTGCCTCCGCCAGCCACCTCATCATCCTCGGTGAACTCAGCACCTTCCTCGATCAGATACTTTAAAACGTCCACAGAAGTCAGAACAAAGAAGGAAAGAGCAGACGAGCCATCCCTCCTCTCCTTGTCCAGCACCTGAGGCGCCCCACATCCTCTAACATTTCAACAACTCAGACAGAGGCGCCACCTCGCCCTCACCGCAAGTTCAGACAAAGGCATAACCTCGCCCTCACCGCAAGTTCAGACAGAGGCGCCACCTCGCCCTCACCGCAAGTTCAGACAGAGGCGTAACCTCGCCCTCACCGCAAGTTCAGACAGAGGCACCACCTTGCCCTCACCGCAAGTTCAGACAGAGGCGCAACCTCGCCCTCACCGCAAGTTCAGATAGAGGCGCCACCTCGCCCTCACTGCAAGTTCAGACAAAGGTGCTACCTCAAACACTTCATCATCTCAGCCAGAGGTGCCATCACGTCCTCATCATCTCAGCCAGAGGTGGCACCACATCCTCACTATCTCGGTCAGAGGTGCCCCACATCCTCATTATCTCCGCCAGAGGCATACCACGTCTAGACATGGGCGAACCGGAACCGGAACCGGCAGAACCGGAACCGGCGAGAACCGGAACCGGCTAGAACCGGAACCGGCTAGAACCGGAACCGGCCGGTTCCCGGTTCAATCTCGGTTCCTACTTTTTGAAAACCGTGGAACCGCCGGTTTTGGAACCAGAACCGGAGAACCGGAACCGGGGAACCGGCGGTTCGGAACCGGGGAACCGGCGGTTTTTTCAGAAAATTCAAAAAAATTCAAAAATTTGCCCGTTTTTTTTCACCTTTTCAGTCAAATTTGCCCGTTTTTTTTTTTTGACTTTTTAGACAATTTTCAGTAATTAAAAATAAATAAAAAAATAAAACAATCCTTACCTTTCACCTATAAATACAAATTCACCTCCACCATTTTATTTTCACAAAACTCTCTTAACTCTCTCTTAATCTTTACTCTCTCTTAACTCTCTCTTAAGTTCTTAACTCTCAAGTCTCAAGATCAAAGCCTCAAATCACTCACCAACATTCATATTCCATAATCCATAATTCCATCCTCATTTTCCATATTTTCATCCATTTTCATAGTCATCATCACTCATCACTCATCATACACACCAAATCACCAATACACCATCATGTCTTCTTTCCTTAGAAACTTAACAAAAAAAACGGGTAGCTAGAGCAAAAACAACCAACCTTCTTCATCTTCTCGACTACCACCACCACCACCACCACCACCAATTCCAAATGATATTCCCTTTATGATGGGGGAATGGCGGGGAGAAATGAATGGGAAAATTTAGAAGATGAGGAGGAGGTTCAAGTTGGAGACCAACAATTTCCAATACCGCCTTTCATGTCACAAGAACCACAATATGTAGGAACTCCAAGTACTGAAGAAAGTGATGCACATAACCTACCACCACTTGCACCAAGAGGAAGGGGTCGCGGTCTTCGTGGAGGCGGTCGACAAGGTCAACCGCCTTCTCCTAAAATTCATGAACCGAAGTCCTCAATTTTTATTCATCACTTTAGGAAGGAGCTCGGAGTGGACAAACATGGTGAGGAGGTTTGGAAAGTGATATGTAACTATTGTGAAAATGTTTATACTTGGAAGGATGGCAATGGATACGGCACTTATACCAAGCATGTTCGAGTTCATCATCCTACCGAATTTGGCATAGATCCAACTCAAACACAACTCCAAGGAGTTTCGACTTCTTCGATGGGCGCTGTAGGTACGTCTTCTTCTTCCACTACATTTCATTATAGTGAACAAAACCATAGAAGAGGTATGGCAAAATTTGTTTGTGTTAAATGTCTTTCCTTTAGTTTTGCCGATGATGAATTCTATGAAGATTTTGCTAAACTCTCTCTTAACCCCGCTGCAAAAGAATACCACGTAGAACTCTCACACGTGATATTGCAAAAATAGTCGGGGAATATAAATATGGTTTAATACAAACATTTGCTAATTTATCTCAACAAGTTTCTATTTGTTCGGATATATGGAGTGATAACCGTTGTGAACATTTTTATATGGGAGTAACTTGTCATTGGATTGACAATTCTTGGACCATTCAAAAGAGATTGATTGCATATAGAGATTTTGATGATGAGCATACCGCACACAATATTGCACTTAAACTACAAAGTATTTTACAAGAATATAATTTAGTTACTAAAATTTTTTCAATGTCTTTTGATAATGCTAGCTCTAATACTGCAAGTTTACCGGAACTAATTGGTATTTGTAAACCGGTATTAGGTGGAAAATTTTTTCATATTAGATGTTTTTGTCATATTTTAAATTTATGTGTGCAAGATGGTCTATCTGCTTTACAAGATTCAATTATTCCTATTAAACGAGGTATACAGTTTATTATGAGAAAAAGTTCCAATCAAAGAAAATGGAGAGACTATTGCAAGGCAAATGATATCCGTCCCAAAAAATTTTCAATGGATGTTACAACTAGGTGGAATTCTACCTATAAACTTTTAGCGGATTCTTTTCTTTATAAGGAACAAATTTGCTTGTTTTTGTCTTCCGTTGGTTACAAATACCCCCTATTTCCTCATCAATGGAATGCTTGTGGAAGCATGATCAAATTGTTGAAAAATTTCAAGGATGCCATTGTCATGTTATCCGGTACGTATTATCCTACTTCTAACTTAGTTGTTGATCATAGTACTATTATTTCGGGTACATTTTGTGAATTTAAAGATGATCCCATAATTGGTCCAGCCATTGTTAGCATGAAGGAAAAATTGTTGAAATATTTTGAGACAATTCCAAGTATTTTTTTAATTGCAAAAATTTTAGATCCAAGGGTTAGAATGGATGGTTTGGAACAACTTCTTACATATTACTATCAAAATTTGTTTGATGCAAATGATCCCCGTTTTCCAAATATTGATCAAATATTGTCCGATGCGAAAAATGAATTTTTAAATGTTTTTAAAGAGTACAACTCAATTTATGGTGGTGCTAGTACAAGTGAGGCTCCTCCTCGTCAAACTAGCGAAACGGACAACTCTTTTTTGACTTCTTTTTATGGAAATAGAAAGCGCTCTAGAGGAAGCGGTTCTAATTCGGAATTTGAAAAATATTTGAACACGGAATTTGAATATGATGATGAGGTTGAATTTTGCATTTTACATTGGTGGGCCAAGAGGGCGAGTTCTTATCCTATTGTTTCTAGGATAGCAAGAGAAATATTTGCTTCTCCCGCATCAACGGTTTCGGTTGAGCACGCTTTTAGCATTGGTGGAAATATTGCGGATCCGCAACGTGCAAATTTAACTGTTGAAAATTTAGAAAATCAAAATTTGTTGAATGATTGGGTCAAAGCGGAGAAAAGAGATCAAGAGCCAAAGTTTTCCTCATCCGATGAAGATTTCTTTGATTCAACATCGGGAAGTGACGAGAACAATGACACAATCCCAATGGCCCAAATGTAAGTTGATGTAATTTATATAGTTTAATTTGTATAATTTAATTTGTTGCTTTGTTTTATTTTATATATTAGGTTTTTTTGTTTAGATTAGATTGTTATAATTTAGATAAATATTGTAAAATACTAAGAACGAGGTTAAGGCTCCTTATGTCCTCCCTTACTTATAAAAGGGCAAGGTTGGTTGTCCCCTTCATTGTAACATTTTAACAATTATTAATAAAATTTAAGGGTACCGTCCCTTTTTCTTTTATAAAATATGTTAAAATAATTTGTTTATTATTCATCTTCATCCAAATTTGTTAGAATCTTAACAGTTTTGATGGCTTAAAAAAGAAGAAAAGGAAAAGGAAGTGACCAAAGTGCACTGACCAAACTTTGGGGTTGCTGGAATTTGGCATGGGCGGTCGCCCACATCTCTATTGGGCGGTCGCCCATGTGTGCAGAGAGTTAAACATTGCTTGAATTTGGATATGGGCGGTCGCCCACCTCTCTTGGGTGGTCGCCCACATGGACAGTTTTCAAAAAAAAAAAAAAAAAAAAAGGCCAAAAAGGAACCGGGAAACCGTGGAACCGGAACCGGAATCGGCATCAAGGAACCGGAACCGGGAACCGGATTTAGGCGGTTCCGTCCCGGTTCCTCCCTACCCCGGAACCGGAACCGGCGGTTCGGAACCGGAACCGGAATCGGGAACCGGATGCCCATGTCTAACCACGTCCTCAACTTCCTCCTCACAAAGGCCCTTCCTCCTGCATGTAAACAGAACAAAGGTATGAAAAAAAAATCATACTTATGTCTTTAAATATTTCCTCTGTTACCTCGTAGTGAGATACGTTGCCCTGTCTCCCTGATAGATATCTCATATCTTTTAGTATGATTACCAATCTTTTGGTAAGATTGGTCATCCTTCACATAGGGTAGATATCTTTTAGAAAGATTACTCACCTTTTCGTAAGATTAACATATATTTTAGTAAGATTACCCATCTTTTAGTAAGATTAACTATCTCTTAGTAAGATTACTAATCTTTTGGTAAGATTGGTCATCATTCACATAGGGTAGATATCTTTTAGAAAGATTACCCACCTTTTCGTAAGATTAACATATCTTTTAGTAAGATTATCCATCTTTTAGTAAGATTGGCTATCTTTTAGTAAGATTACCAATCTTTTGGTAAGATTGGTCATCCTTCACATAGGGTAGATATCTTTTAGAAAGATTACCCACATTTTCGTAAGATTAACATATCTTTTAGTAAGATTACCCATCTTTTAGTAAGATTAGCTATCTTTTAGTAAGATTACCAATCTTTTGGTAAGATTGGCCATCCTTCACATAGGGTAGATATCTTTTAGAAAGATTACCCACCATTTCATAAGATTAGCATATCTTATAGTAAGATTACCCATCTTTTAGTAAGATTAGCTATCTTTTAGTAAGATTACCAATATTTTCGTAAGATTAGCCATCTCTCAACTTAGGGTAGACACCCCCAAACAGTCTCACATAGGGTAGAAATCCCCAAAAAGTCTCACTTAGGTCCAGATGCCATAAAAGAGTCTCAACTTAGGTCCAGTTGCCTTAGAATAGTCTCAACTTAGGGTAGACACCCCCAAACAGTCTCACTTAAGCCCAGATGTCTTAGAACAGTCTCACTTAGGGTGTAGACACCTTCAAAGAAACTCAACTTAGATACTCCTCGCCTTTCCTGGCAGTCATCGTAAGTCTGGATCTCTCCCACTAAACGGCAAAACAAACCCCAAGGCCCAAATGCCTTCAAAATGCAAAACATAAAAGTCAAAACGACCATCAATGCAAGACCGTATGGAAATACATATCCCCAGCACCGGCCGTCATCATAAGCCCGAACCCCAAGGCACAAACGCCTTCAAAACGTGAATCCCAAGGCACAAACGCCTCCACACTCACAATTTCACCATCACCAGCATTATCCATAGCCCGGAAGGCTTTAAATTATCCGGTCCGAAAGACGGTATAAATCTCCCAAATCATTATCCGTAGCCCGGAAGGCTTTAAATTACCCGGTCCAGAAGACCGTATAAATCTTTCACATAATTACCCGTAGCCTAGAAGGCATTAAATTACTCGGTCTGGAAGACCGTATAAATCTCCCAAATCATTATCCGTAGCCCGAAAGGCTTTAAACTACCCGGGCCGGAAGACCGCATAAATTACCTAAATCATTATCCGTAGCCCGGAAGGCTTTTATTATCCGGTCCGGAAGATCATATAAATTTCTAAAGCATCGTCCTCATAACAACACAACCAGAGGACATAACACGTCCTCCTACATCACAACCCATCTTTTAGTGAGATTACCCATCTTTTCGTGAGATTACCCATCTTTTCGTGAGATTACCCATCTTTTAGTAAGATTTCCCATCTTTTCGTGAGATTACCCACCTTTTCGAGAGATTACCCATCTTCTTGTAAGATTGCACACTTAGGATGCCACCATGTCCTCACAACTGACCTAAACGGTCACCTTAGGACACCACCATGTCCTCACAGTCGACCTTAGCAGTCACATCACCTCAGGACACCACCACGTACTTACAACCAACTTGAACGGTCACATTAGGACATCACCATGTCCTCACAGTTGACCTTAGCGGTCACATCACCCACAGGACACTGACACGTCCACGCACTCACACGAACGACGATTGGCTTGATTCCCACTCAGGGATACGCAGGAATCCTATCAAAGGGTCTAGTCGTCCGAGCAATATGGTCATCTTCTCTCTCCCAGCTAGCGATCCAGATCAGGACCCTTATTTTATCGACGACCCCACTTCCTTCATAAGTGACGTCGCCGAGGAGCTTCTGTAAGTACCCCAATCTGGATCGCCCTCCATCCAAACATACGGAAAAAACCAAGGGCGAACTTTCGGAGGTTATAACTCATTTATACGAACTCCGATTGAGACGTGCCATACATGGTTGGAAAGATCTTGACGAGAACTATGGAAGTGGTAGGATGAGTTGTGCGACACAACTAGCCAGGGGACATCATAATTAAAAAATCCCCTTAAAGTCCATGAGATTCCCTTAAATCCCGGAAAACCAAAAATCTGGTAATGGTTGACAGTGTCGTGCGACACAACTAGCCAGAATCTGGACCCTACAAATAGAGGGCTTCACCCCTCATAATTTTCACACCTCCCTCTTCTCTCCTCTCTCCCAGTCTTCAAGCACCCTCTCTAAGACCCTTCGGGGCAATTCCGATCCCTTTCGGTTCCTTCCAGAGCATTCCGAGGCCCCTCGTAGTACTTCGAAGCTCTGCCGAGCGCTTCCGAGACGCTCCCGCGCTGCCCCGAGGCACTCTTGAGGTATTCTGAGGCCCCTCGTAGTACTCTGAAGCCTTGCCAGGTCCATCCCGAGGCATCCCGAACCTTTTCGAGCTCAACCGATAATTCCGACGCATGCCAAAACATTGCCTGAGCACAACCGACAATCCCAACGCACGATGAACCTCTGCTCAAGTCCAGTCAACGATCCCTGCGATCCCAACACACGTCGAAACTCTGCCCGAATGCACACCTGACAATCCTGAAGCACGCCGAAGCTCTGTCTGCAGACAACTGGCACATCCCGAAGCAATCCCGGCCTATCCCGGAACACTATTCCATCCTCAAACAATATTCCCAAGTGGAAGACAGACACGAACCAACATTGGTAAGGCTTTCTTCCTACACTATTTCAATATATTTCAATACGTAGTGTACAATGTAGACATCCGATACAGCATGCATTTTTAAAAGCACATACACACACACAAAATATTTAAAGAAAGAAGGGGTACCGAAAGACTCATTTTACGAGACGACTCGGGTGAGCTCTAATATTCTCTTCCCGAGGAGTAACCTGACCTCCGAACTCAAAAATCTCATCACACAATAATAGTTTTTAAACTGATGTCTTTTCTCAATGTTTTGGGCTAAATCAAAACGGCGTGGCGACTCTACAAGCAAAAATGCAGCGAGACACCTCCCGACAATGCGAGATGATGGGGCCCGCACGCGAGCCGGATCCGGGTAATTTCACTATTGCAAGTGGGAGATTGTTGGTGTTATGCCCTAGGCTGATGATTATTATGACCAATTATCAATGCCGTTATGTAATCGTCTTTACCATTTATTATATTAGATGCTTATTTGGATTATTATGTGTTTACATGTTTATTATAATAATTTATGTCCCTAATTATTATGAATAGCTAGTATAAGTTGGTAATGGATAATCATGGAGATGATTATATGCATAAGATGCACATTACATTTATGGGTACTTGCTAGAGAACAGGTACTGGACATAACCTACAGATGAGATTTATGACATGGTCTATAGTTATATATGTCATGATTAAATCTCATGATAGTCGTGTCATTAGAATCCTTTGTACCTGAGATTATCATCGTCTTCCACATGATGAACATTGTGTTTGAAATAGTCTAACACTATCTTTAATAGGATAGCAATAAGGGCTATATTGGCACTATTGGATTCTTGTAGGGAAGAATGATAAGTCAAGATGGGATTTGTCCCTCTCGTTGAGAGAGATGTTTGCTTGGACCCCTCGATGAATAGTGTTGATGAAATGTACGGCCATACTCAAGAGATTTGATAGAGATCAAATGCACTTGGATTATTAACATATTCGGAATCGAGAAAGCCTTGAACAATATGAGTTGACGTGGACCATGACTCATGTTCAATATGACATCGTGTGACAATGGGATTGTGACATTGATCGAATCAAGCTTTGATGTTATATTTAATTGGGTGGACATAATGACTTGCTAGAGATCACTTATGTCTTGTGAGGTTGATGTTTCAACTCAACCCAACACATATCTCCAGAAAGAGAAGGAAAGCGGATGGGTCTGCCATTGAGAAAGGAGCTACCATCATAGTAGCAGTGTCATTCCAACCCAGCAAAGGCTCATGCCCCATCCCAAACTGCCTGGAAACAAGGGATGGGATGTAGAAAGAAGACTGAGATAGCCCAGGAACCCTGACAACATAGGAACCATCCTAAAGAGCCCTCCTAGTTTCTATCTTCCAATGAGGAACCCACCAACGAATGTGATACATGCCGAGCCTGGCCATCCACCTTTCCCATTCAGATTGATATGTCTCCAAGACCAAAGGTCGCTGAGAAAATGTCCACGGACTAAAAGATGTCGGAAGCACATGTATAGATTGAAGTCTCTATCTCAAAGCATAAAGTAAGCAAAGCGGGGCTTCCTCCACGCATGAATCTATCCCCCATCGCTAGTCGGTCTATACCGTGGAAAGTATCTCCCAAAACCAAAGGAACAATGTCCTCACCCACTCGGCAAGGGCCTATCACATCTAGCAAAGCACTGTGATATATCCCGAGGGAGCTGGCAATGAAAGGGGTGGCTATATAGATTGAGAAAACACGTCCCATAAAATGTCACTCTCATTATCACTCATGAATCTGTCAAAGCTGTTTCAGCCCCCAACTGCTCAGAAAACTTGCCAAAGCTGTTTCAACCCCCATATACCATAAACATTTCAAGCTCATGCGACATGCGCAAAACATAAAAAAAAAAAAAAAGTAGAAACAACTCCTAAGTCATCACCAATAAAATGCAAATAAAAGAGTTCATTATGTGTGAGTACGTTGTGCATATAAAGACAAATATTTTGTTGCTCCCCTCACTAACATACACAGAAAAGAAAAAAAAGAGTCCTACTCTGAGTCATCGGCAGCACCACCTGGTGAAGACTCTCGCATCTCGGCGCCTCCGCCAGCCACCTCATCATCCTCGGTAAACTCGGCACCTTCCTCGATCGGATACTCTGTGAATTCTGCAGAAGTAAGACCTAAGAAGGAAAAAGAAGATGAGCCCTCCGCATGTGTACTAGACTGAGGAAAGAACTACGAAAATGGTCGCGCCCCTCGGCCCTCCTGAAATAGCCCGGATCCGAGAGGCAGCGCGATCGCGCCCCGGCATCTGGTATTTCCCCGCCTTGCGGCATTTTTGCATGTTGGTGGAGGTGTCTCGCTGTGTGTTTGCTTTGTAGAGTCTCCAAGCTGTTTTAATTAAGCCCAAAACATTGAAAAAGGGCATCCGTTTAAAAATAAACTATTTTTGTTGTGTGATGAGATTTTTGAGTTCGGAGGTCAGATGACTCCTCGGGAAGAGAATATTAGAATCTTAGAGCTCACCCGAGTCGCCTCGTAAAACAAGTCTTTCGGATACCCCTAATATTCTTTAACTGTTGTGTGTGTATGTGCTTTTAAAAATGCATGATGTATCGGAGGTCTACATTGTACACTGCTTTATTGAAATATATTGAAATATTGTAGGAAGGAAGCCTTACCAATGTTGGTTTGTGTCTGTCTTCCGCTGGGGAATAGTGTTTGAGGATGGAATAGTGTTCCGGTACGGACCGGGATTGCTTCGGGATGAGCCGGTTGTCTGCGGACAGAGTTTTGACGTGCATTGGAATCGCAGGGATCACTCGGGCAGAGGTTCGGCGTGCATTGGAATCGTTGGTTGGATTCGGGCAGAGGTTCGGCGTGCGTTGGAATCGTTGGTTGGATTCGGGCAGAGGTTCGGCGTGGGTTGGGATTGCCGGTTTGACTCGGAAAGAGCCGGGACACCTTGGGAAAGACCAGGAAAGGCCTCAGAGTACCACGAGGGGCCTCAGAGTACCTCGAGAGTGCCTCGGGGCAGTGCGGGAGCATCGCGGGAGCGCTCGGGGAGGCTTCGGAGCACCGCGAGGGGGCTCGGAAGGCCTCGGAAGGATCCGAAAAGGGCCGGGAGTGCCCCGAAGGGTCTTAGAGGGGAGCCTAAAGGCTGGGGGGAGAGGAGAGAAGAGGGAAATGTGTGAAAATGAGGGAGGGGGAGCCCTCTATTTATAGTGTTGGAAAACTGCAAAGAGGTCCGTACGGACCTTGCAGGTAATCCAAATTTTTGGTATTCCTCGATTTGAGGGAATCTATGATAATTAGGAAGATTTTGAAATCATTATGTCTGGTTGCAATAAGGTCCGTACGGACCATCTCAGCATGCAAAGAGGTCCGTACGGACCAACCATGCATTCCAGTAATGATGTTCTCCGGGATTTGAGGGAATATATTGGACTTTAAGGGGATTCAGTCATCATTGCAGCAAAGAGGTCCGTACGGACCATTTATGCTTTTCTGATTTCTGAATAATTCCCAAAAGGTCCTTTTGTCCCTCTTTATCCCAGAAAGGTTCCTCCCTTGGTTTGGTTTGGGGGTTTTTGAGGGTTTTGAGTGTCAAAGGTCTTCGAGACTGCGTTTGTGAGTCTACGGTGTTTCCCATATGCTCGGAAGAGGGTGATCCAGATTGGGGTACTTACAGAAGCCCCTCGACGATGTCACTTACGGAGGAAGTGGGGTCGTCGATAAGATAAGGGTCCTAATCTGGATCGCCTGCTGGGAGAGGAAGTGACCGTGTAGGTCGATGTGTGAGGACGTGGCGGTGTCCTGTTGTGTGACCGTTTAGGTCAGTTGGCTGGACCCTGTGATAGGATTCTTACGTATCCCTGGCGGGAATCAAGCCTGATCGTAGTTCGTGTGTGGGGTGAGTGTTGTCGTGCGTGAGGACTTGATTCGTCTTCTGGCTGCGGTTGTGTCGTGCGTGAGGACTTGATTCGTCTTCTGGCTGCGATTGTGTCGTGCGTGAGGACTTGATTCATCTTCTGGCTTCGGTTGTGTCGTGCGTGAGGACTTGATTCGTCTTCTGGCTGCGGTGTGTCATTTATGAGGACTTGGTTCGTCTTTTGACTGCGGTTTGCGGAGGCGTGGCTGCCTTGTGCTTTGATTGTGAGAGGCGTAGATGCCTCGTGCTTTGTCCGCTGGGGAGAAGGTTGGACTTACTCTGATTGCCGGTGTTCATCCGTTGGGGATCATCGTGGCCTTGTAGGGGCTTTTTCTGCTGAGAAGGTGACTTCGGGCTTACTTTGATGGTCGGTGCTTGAGTTGCCGTTTAGTAGGCGAAGTCCGGGCTTACGATGACTGTCGGTGTTGGGGATATGAGGTCTCGTACGGGTTTGCAAGAATTCCCTTTTTGGACTTGCTGGGGAAGGAGCTCGAACTTACTTTGATGGCCGGTGCTTGAGTTGCCGTTGAGCATTTTGGAGGCGTTTTGTGCCTTGAGATTTGTACTTGGAGGTGCGGGCTCCTTCTTGCGCTTGTTTCACCGTTTAGTGGGCGAGGTCCGGGCTTACGATGACGGCCGGTGGTTGCGTTGCCGTTTAGTGGGCGAAATCCGGACTTACACTGACAGCCGGTGCTTGTGTTGATGGGTTAGGACCAAACTGCATCGAATATGCTGAAATAGGCCTTTGGACAGCCAGGGGCAAAGATTATAAGGGCAAAATAGTAATTTGGCCCTTCGTTGCAAAGAGGTCCGTACGGACCAACCTGGGCTGTAAAGAGGTCCGTACGGACTAGTGTTGAATTTTACAGTTCCCAGATTTTGACTGGGTTTAAAACCGAGGCACCCCCTTTATTTCCTTCTTCCAGTTCATGCATCCGAGAGAGAGAGAAAGAGAAAAAACTCCATTGTTGTCCAAAATCTTCCATTTTTAGCTTGAATTGCTTGCAATGGCGAAAGGATCAAGGAGGGGGCGTCGCCAACGGAGCCAAGAAGTGATCGAGCAAAGGATGGAGCTTCAAAGAAATTGGATCTCCTTCGTGCCTTCTTCGAAGAACCTGGATGTGTTGTACCCGAATCCGGAGGTGCATAATCGGCGAGTCAGGAACGTCGGGGAGGTAAGAAATCAATTTCGTCTTGATTCCTTGCTTGAATTTTTGAATGCTAGAACTAGGTTTTAGTTTTTCGCATATTTGGGGCTTTTGTTGTTTGCCATGCTTTTTGTGAAATTCGTGATGAATTGTTGAAGTTGAGCATGTAAACATTGTGGGTATGTGATTTTTGTGCAAAAATGTGTAGATTAGCTCTTATTTGTAAAAACAAAGTGCCTCTCTATGAAATGCATGCTTTGGTGTTTTGTACATTATGCTATTTCTGTATGTACATTGTGAGAAAAATTGTCATGTAGGGACAAATTTTGTGAAAAATGTGACATGTGCCGTGTTTTGTGACGGGTTTTGTCTGAAAGTATGTGTCGTGTATGGACGGACTTTTCTTTTGAAAATGTGTCATGGGGTGTGTGCCGTGTTTTTGGTGACGGACTTTGTGGGGAAAATATGTGCAATATGTGCCGTGTTTTGTGACGGGTCTTTTGAAAATGTGTCGTGTAGGGCTTAATTCCTCTGTTGAGAAAATTTGTACAGCGTGTGCCGTGTTTTGTGACGGACTGTATGGGGAAAATTATGTGCAATGCATGCCGTGTTTTGTGACGAGTTACATGTGAAGGTTAAGTGTAATGCATGCCGTGTTTTGTGACGGATTACATGTGAAGATTATGTGTAATGCATGCCGTGTTTTGTGACGGGTTACATGTGAAAAGTATGTGCAATGTGTGCCGTGTTTTGTGACGGATTACATTTTTTTTTATGCTTTGGTATCTAGTACTGTGACTGACGTACCTTTGATGTGTTTACCAGCAGGATGAGGGGCTTATGGCTGGGAAAGCCAAAAAGATTAAGACTCGGGGATCGCTCGAGGCTGTAGTTGAGTTGTGGCAGCAGATGCCGAATATCTCTGTGGATGGCGGGCCGAGCCCCAGGAGGCTGGTCTATGCTTCTGGCCTGGGCGTGTTCGTGGAGAACTTGGCCGGGATCTCTGACACGAGGAAGAACAAGAGTATCTTCCTGGGCTTATCTGAGTATTGGTGGGATACCACCCACACCTTCCATCTGAGCTGGGGCGAGGTGACGGTGACGCCCACCGATTTTGCTGCTATCACCGGGCTTTCCTTCAAAGGAGGGCTAGTGCGGTGGAGGGATAGGATAGCTGAGGACGTGCTGGTTGAGCTGCTGGGCTATGCGCCTCTTCCTCGCAGGGGCCTGGGCATGCTGTACAGCGATGTGGAGATGAGGATTACGGCCAGTATTGGGGCCTATTGTTGGGGTACCAGCCAGGTGAAGGCGGAGCAGCTGGCGCGCTCCTTTATGTGGTTTGCCCTTTCCGAGACTCTGTTCTCGAATCACGCGACCACGACTCCTTTTGTTCTGCTGGAGAGCTTGATTGATTTGGAGAGGGTCTGTGACATAGCTTGGGGCGAGGCGGGCCTGGCCGAGCTTTATTTCTCCTTGGACCGGTTCAGCAGAGGTGTGGCCAGTTCTTTGGCTTGTTTTGATTTTGCTTTGGAGGTATGAGTTTATTGCTGTTTGTGATTTAGCAGTTTGTCATTTCTCCGTTTTCTTTTGCACTGAGCCTTTTCTGCTTTTGTCGCAGGTGTGGTTCTACGAGATCTTCCTGTGTTTCCCGTGGGATCGAGATCCAGGGGCCATAGCGGCCTATCCTGTTATGTTGGGCTGGTCCCGTCTGGCGAGGAGGAGGAGGACCAGTAGGGTAAGCTCACCATTACCTACGGGGAGGTGCAGGAGCATCTAGGGCGAGATAGCCCGGAGGCGTTTTCTTTGTATCCCTGGGCTCGGTATGAGGCTAATGAGTTCGAGGGTGCTCCCGTAGTGACGGCGCAGCGGAAGATGCTGCGGGGCCTAACCTGCGATGTTATGTACTTGGGCGAGAGGGTCTTCTGGCAGCATGGCCCGGGTATGCTTCCCTTGGCTCTGAGGGACCCGCCCTTTGGGATGATGGATTCCCGTGAGATGGACGTGCTAGAGTTTGAGAGGTATTTGGGCGGTGTGAGTGCCAATGAGTTTGTCTTGTTTGGAGAGGAGTATGGGACCTTTGTGAGGAGGAAGTTGAGGACGCCACAGGTGTTGGCGAGGGAGAGGAAGGCTGGTCCGCCGGGTCCCCCAGAGGTTCCGGTGCCTGGGCCGGATTTTACATATGTTTGCGGGGATTCCTCGAAGAGGAGGGTGTCTGTACCCATCCCTGAGCAGGCTCCTGCTGCCTACCGAGTGGATCCTGACATGCCGGTGAGTGTGCTTACTCTTTTCCATCTTGGCATCTTTTCTGTATTTTTCTCTTTTTGTTGAGTATGATTGTATTGCTGAGCGTTTCTTTGGCTGCTTGCTTGTGCAGGTCCCGGGGAGAGTCTAAGATATGCTCACCCGTCGTTATTTGGCGATGCGGTCCTTCGCGAAGAAGATGGCGTCGAAGCTGTCTTTCCGGTCTTCGCGACGTGTGCCGGAGTACGAGCCAATGCCTTCGAGGCATTCTGTGGATGTTCCTCCACCGAGAGCCGAGCCGAAGCCACAGCAGGAGGGACCTTCGCGGGGGCGGCATAGCATGGATGCCGAGACGTCTTCGGGGGTCCGGAGGCCGCCAGTCTTCCACCAGTTCTGGCCTTCACAGGAGGCATCGGGAGAGAGTTCGTCAGAGCCTGCCTGTTTCGACCCTTTTGTCGGGTTCGACCCTTCCGAGTATCTTGAGTACCTACCCCAGGAGGGGGTTCGCACTACGATGATGAGGTGTGGCTGCGAGTTTACCGGGATGCCCGACTTCTCGCTTGAGGATGTCAGTGATGATGATGATGCTGAAGAGTCGGACTAGGGTTCATTTGCTTTCCCTCTTTCCATATCTTCTTTTTTTTTTTAGCAACAGACATTATATGTACCTGTAATAAAACATTTGCATTTGTACCACAAAGCATTTTATTCTAAGATGTAATATGTCTTTGTGATTCCCGGGAATTGTCCTAGGAATTGTTGCTATTATTATATTTTTTTTATTTGTGCATGCCACGTGAGCTGAGGGTGCGTTTGTGGGTAGCGTGTGCTTGCCGGAGATGGCTTTGGCCAGAGTTTGGGCAGTCTGGAGCAAGGTTTTGCTGGGAACAGTGGTTGTTGGCCTGTTTGCTGGAAAAGTGGGGCCAGGATGCAACAAGGTCCGTACGGACCAACCTAGGGTGCAAAGAGGTCCGTATGGATCACCTTTGCTTTTGGGAAGGGATAAATGCTCTCCGGATGTCTGGACTTTCCCCACTCCCCATTTGCAGCCATTTTCGAGCTTTCTCCCCCATTTTCTCTAGGAACCTCCATTTTTGCCATGGATTCTTCGTACGTTCCAAGAATTTTGCCAAGGCTTTCGCAGGAGCGGCAAGCACACTTCCTTGAGCAGCTGAAAATGTGGATGCGACGCTGTATGAGGCACCAGAGGCGGGCTTTCGAGGTAAGGTTTCGACTTTGCTCGGTTTGGTCCTTTAAGGAGTTGGTTCCTGATTGGGAGTTGTTGCGGGCTGCCGCGAGGTTCTGGGATGTTAGGAGGCATGTGTATTGCTTCTCCTACAATGAAATGGTGCCCACCTTTGAGGATTTTTGGGCTTTGATTGGAGGACCGGAGGTGGAGGCCATCTCGCTTCCTTTGATTGGCAGTGCTGCCGTGAGCGTGAAGCTTGCAGGCTTTCTTCGGACTTCATTGGAAGAAGTGCAGGGCATGATCCTTGATTCGGGTCATATTGACATTTCTGCGCTGCCGAAGCGGTTCATGATTGATGATGAGAGTGATGTCTCGTGGGATGCATTTGCCTCAAGGCGCGATAGCGACGCTTTTCATGGTCAGCTCCCTTGGGGTTTGCGATGTCGCTTTGCTAGATGTGGTTGGACACTGCAGAGCTGGAGAGGACATTGTCCCGTTGGTGCTAGGGGAGACTCTTCATGGTATCGACCGTCTGGCGACTGGGGATCGGTTCATGAGAGGGGGAAGCCCCGCTTTGCTCACCTTGTGGTTGCGAGAGAGACTTCAGGCCATGCCCGAGGCTCCGACGTCGTTTAGCCCGTGGTCATTTGCTCGGCGACCTCTTGTGTTGGATATGGATCAGTCCACCTGGGAGAGATGGATGGCACGGCTTGGTACGCATCAGATCCGTTGGTGGGTTCCGCACTAGGGGATTGAGACTAGGAGGGCCTTTCAGGAAGGGTCCTATGTTGTCAGAGTTCCAGGTTTGTCTTGGTCCTCCTTCTATATTCCGTCGCTTGTTTCCCGGCAGTTTGGGATGAAGCAGGAGCCTTTGTTGGGCTGGGATGACCTTGCTACTGCGGAGGTAGCTCCTCTTTGTATGGCCGCTCCAGGTGCTCTTCTGTATTTTCTGAGGGTATGGAAGTACTCCGCTTTCCCTCCGGTGGTACTCCTTAGACGTCGGGAGAGTGTCGTATTGACGACTCAGTACCTGGCCTGGTATGAGCAGCGTGTTGGGCAGTCCCAAGTGGCTTTGGGGAGCAGGCGTGGAGTGATTCTGGGGCCCGATTGCCGTAGTAGCTATTGCCTTAGGAGTGCCGAAGCCTGGTCTGACCCTCAGGATGAGACACTTTATTTGACTACGAGACTAGAGTTGATCGAATGACGGGGAGAGGTCCTCTTTTGCAGACTCGCAGGGAGGAGATCCAAGCCGAAGCACGGGCGAATGAAGCCCTGAGAGCTGCTGGATTGTTTGACTCTACGGGGAGGACCCCTAATCTCGGACTGAGAGACGCAGAGCTAGCTCACGTGGAGCGAAAGAAGACTCGCCGGGGACGAGGGAAGAAAGGAAAGAATGGCGAGGGGACAAGCGCAGATGGCGCGGAATGACGTCCTAGGTATCTATTCATTGCATTGCAAACACATTATTTTTTAAATGTATTAAGCTGTCTTTTAGCATGTTGTGAACTTGAGAGTAGACCGTGCTTGAACTCATCAAGAAATGTTGTAATCGTTAGTGATTTGTGATTTACTTTTAAAGCTTTATCGAGACGCAAGATCTCTTGTTCGCTTTTTGTTTCTTTTGTGCACCTTGGCGGCGTCCATCTTTGGACTTTTTCTGTTGCATTCGCGGGCTGAAGCGGCCTGGGCCCTGACGGCAATCCCTTTTGCTTGGGCTTTGTGTTTGGCTGAGGGGTTGGATGATCCCCTGACAAGTTGTTTTGACGGTCTTTTCCATAGCTTCCTTGCCTCTTGTTGGCGTCGGGCTCTTGACCTCATTTTCGCAGCTTCTGCTTGAGCTTTTTTTTTTTGAGAGCCCTTGCTCGAGCTCTTTTTTTTATTTTTATTTTTGAAGCGCGTGAGGGCGAAGACAAGCCCATGGCTTGGAAGTAGACATGGGTCAGTCGTTTGACGCTGAGCGACCTTCGGATGTCCTTTGATGTTGCCGCCGTTGTTTGACTTGGTCAAGGTGATGGTGGAGGCATGCTCCTGGAAAGTGTGTAGTTTGATGGAGGTCTTGATTGACATTCAAACTTTTGACTTTTTTGTGTGTTTTTAGATCGGACCAATTAAGGTTGCCTACGTTCCCCCGGACTAGATAGCTCAGGTCTGCGTAGTTCGACACTACATGGAGTGCCAAGAGATGCACAATTGTTCTTCTTTAGGCGAAGTATCTGCGAAGTTTGCTTCCGTTGACTGGATTCACGAAGGGATTGCCGTCTAGGTCTGTCAGCTTCATGGCGCCTCCGGAGAAGATCTTTTGAACCACGAAAGGGCCGATCCATGTTGGTTCCCATTTTCCCAGTAGGTTGGTTCGAGTGGGAGGCTTTTCTTTGAGTACCAGATCGCCTTCCCTGATGTCTCGGGACTTGACTTTCTTGTCGAAAGCTCTAGCCATCCTGCTTTGGTAGGCTCGGACGTGTTCCATGGCCTTTAGTCGTCGCTCGTCTAGCAGAACCAATTCGTCGTGTCGGCTTCGGAGCCATTCGACTTCGTTGACGTTATTTTCCAGCAGCACTCGGAGTGAGGGAATTTCCAATTCAATGGGGAGGACTGCTTCCATCCCGTATGTCAGGGCGAATGGAGTTTCTCCCGTGGCCGTTCTGACTGATGTTCGGTAGCCCCAAAGTGCAAGGTGCAGCTTCTCGGGCCAATCTCGTCCTCGGGTGGTCATTTTTCGAATGATTCGTTCGAGAGTCTTGTTTGCTGCTTCTACGGCGCCATTTGTTTGTGGCCAGTAGGGAGAAGACTTGTGGCGTGTGATCTTGAATTCGGCCAGCAGTTTGTCGCATTCCCCTTTGAAGTGTGAGCCGTTGTCTGATATGACCTCGTTCGGGATTCCGTATCGGCAGATGATGTTTTCCTTGAGGAAATGCGCGACTTTCTTGGAGGTGAGCACCTTGTAGGACTTGGCTTCGACCCATTTGGTGAAGTAGTCGATGGCTACCAAGACGAATTCGTGGTCGTTGCTACCTGGCAGAGCGATCTTTCCGATGACATCGATTCCCCACGTGGCGAAGGGCCAGGGCGTAGTCATGCAGTAGAGATCGTGAGGAGGTAGATGATTGAGGTTGGAGAACCGTTGACACTTGTCGCAGCTTCGGACAAAGTGGATGCAGTTTGCCTCCATGGAGATCCAGTAGTAGCCCATCCTGAGAATGATTTGCATTAGGGCTCTAGTGTTCATGTGGGGACCGCAAGCCCCATTGTGGACTTCGTTCATGAGCTTGTTTGCTTCTTCCTGGCTGATGCAGCGTAGGAGGGGTCCTTGGTAGCGTTTCTTGTACAGCATGTCCCCAAGGATGACAAAGTGAGAGGCGAGGCATTTTAGGGTCATGATGCTCTTGTCTTTGACTCCTTCTCTGTGTTGGCCTTCTTTGTTCATGAAGGCGGTTTCCCCGTTCTTGAGGTATTGGAAGATCTGGTTGTACCATGGCTCATTGATGGGCTTGGGCTCTGGTTCGATCTCGCAACAGTAGGCAGGAATTTCCTTTCGTCCAACTTTTAAGGGCTTGATTGCTATTCCCTCAGGGATTTCCACAAGTGAAGCCAAGGTGGCTAAGGCGTCTGCAAATCGATTTCGGTCTCTCGGCAAGTAGTGGAAGGTGACCTCTTCGAATTGTGTGATGAGGTCTTCCATGCAGGCGTGGTATTTTTGCAAGCCTGGGTCTATGATTTTTCATTTGTTGGAAACTTGGTTGATGATCAGGGCTGAGTCCCCATAGACCTCGAGTTTCTGGACATTCCTTTCGAGTGCGGCCTGTAGTCTAGCGGCGCAGGCTTCGTATTCGGCGGCATTGTTGGTTACCTCGAAATTGAGCTTTATGGCGATCGGGGTGTGCTCGTCCTTGGGATCGACCAAGAGCATACCGATGCCGTTTCCTTTTTTGTTGGCTGCTCCATCGAAGAACAGTTGCCATCGATTTTCGCCTTCGAGTGCAAAGATTCCCTCGTCTGGAAATTGTGGTTCGGGGCCTCGAGCCTCGTCGGTGGGGACGGAGGGAGTATGGAAGAAGAGATTACATAATCTGCAATCTTGAGCTCTATTTATAGGGGGAAAATGAACGTTTTTTAAATTTTGACATAAACGACGTCGTTTGACGCAAGAAAAAATTTAAATATATAAAAAATTAAAATTTTATCAAATATATACAATAATAAAATATTAGAATCATTTTTTAATATTAAAATATATAAATTGTGTCAAATATTATAAAATTAGACTCTATTTATAGAGAAAAAGAAATTATAAACATTTTTAATATTTTTATTTCAATAATATAATTTCAAAAATGTCAAAATTACAAAATAGACATATAGCTCGGACCAATTTTCGTTCATGAATTCGTTCATGAAATGAACGAAAATTTTCGTTCATGGCCATGAACGAATATTTAGTCACCACTAAGACCATCATTAATGGTGAACGAAAAATTCGTTCACCACGTGAACGAAACTGGCCTATGAACGAAATTTCGCTCACGCCATCTTACATTCTGTAGTGGTGAACGAATTTTTCGTTCACAGAAATATTTTTTAATAGAAATTTGATATTATTAAATTAATAATATACATTACAACAACAACAACAAAGCCTTAGTCTCAAAATATTTTGGGGTCGGCTAACATGAATCCTCATATGTTATCGTGAAAAAAAAATAATAAAAAATAAAATAAAATAAAATAAAATAATTAAAAATAATAATAAATAAATAAAAAAATCAACCCCCCACATGGATTTTTGCCCTCCACTCCGGCCTCTTCAACACCATACTTTCATCCACTCCAAGTAAATTCATATCATTTTCAATTACTCTAATCCAAGCTTGTTTGGGTCTTCCCCTACCCCTCGCCATTTTATCATTTCTCCACTGTTCCGGCCTCCTAACCGGTGCATCACTCGGTCTCCTTCTCACATGTCCAAACCACCGTAGACGATTTTTCCTCATTTTATCCTCAATGGGCGCAACTCCTACTTTACCTCTGATCACCTCATTCCCCAATCGATCCTTTCTTGTATGACCGCACATCCATCGAAGCATACGCATCTCCGCCACATTCATCTTATGCACGTGACATTGTTTCACGGCCCAACATTCGGTGCCGTAAAGCAATGCCGGCCTAATTGCCGTGCGGTAGAATTTTTCCTTTAATCTATTGGGCATGCCGCGATCACATAGAAACCCTGTAGCACTCTTCCACTTCAACCAACCTGCTTTAATCCTATGAGCCACATCTCCATCTAATTCTCCATCCTTTTGGATAATGGATCCAAGATAGCGAAAAACTCGAAGCTTGGATAATATTTCCATCAAATGTGACCGCCCGCCTCCCTACTTCCAACTCGCTAAACTTACACTCCAAATATTCGGTCTTGCTTCGCTAATCGAAAACCTCGAGATTCCAAAGTGTGTCTCCACAACTCCAATTTACTTTCAACACCCTCTCTTGTCTCATCAATCAGCACAATATCATCTCGCGAACGCATACACTTTGGTATATCATCTTGGATCGACCTCGTCAATTCGTCCATTATCAAAGCAAAAAGAAAGGGGCTAAGTGCGTAACCTTGATGCACTCCAATCTTTATAGGGAACTCTTCGCCTTTCCCAACACTAGTCTCGTACACAAGTACTAACTCCATTATACATGTCCTTGATAATATCAATATATTTCTTTGAAACACCCTTCTTTGCTAATGCCCACAAAAGTACCTCTCTTGGCACTTTATCATACGCCTTCTCCAAATCAATGAAAACCTTATGCAAATCTTTCTTTTGATCCCGATATTTCTCCATGTTTTGTCTCATAAGATATATTGCCTCCATAGTCGATCTTCCTGGCATAAACCCAAATTGGTTATCCGAAATATCCACAATTTTTCTCAGCCTTTGTGCAATCACTCTTTCCCAAAGTTTCATAGTATGGCTCATTAGTTTGATCCCCCGATAGTTGGCACAATCTTGGACATCACCTTTATTCTTATACAAAGGGATCAGAGTACTCTTCCGCCACTCCAATGGCATTGTGTTAACTCTCCATATCTTGAAAAATAGTGTTGTTAACCAATCTAATCCCCTCTCCCCGAAACATCTCCAAACCTCAATTGGTATACCATCCGGTCCAACGGCTTTCTTCAATCTCATCTTTTTCATTGCCATTTCCACTTCACTCTTTCGAATTCTCCGCATAAAATCTCGATTAACCATACTCGAAGAGATATTTAAATCTCCAACATCCTGCTCTTGACCGCCATTGAACAAGTTATTAAAGTACAAACTCCATCTATCTTTTATCTCTTTATCCCCGACTAAAACTCTTTGGTCTACATCCTTCACACATTTAACCATCCCAATATCTCGTGTCCTCTTATCCCTCATACGAGCGAGTCTGTAGATGTCATTTTCCCCTTCTTTTGTATCCAACTTATCATAAAGTTTCTGATTCACCTTTGCTCTTGCGTCTCTTACTGCTTTCTTAGCATCTCTTCTAGCTTCCTTATGCTTCTCATAGTTCTCGTCGCTCCTACATTTTCCCAATAATTTGTAGCATTCTTGCTTGCCCTTTATTGCTTGTTTTACTTTCTCGTTCCACCATGATGTGTCCTTACTTGGTGGCCCATTTCCTCTAGATTCTCTAAGGACTTCTTTCGCCACCTCCTTTATGGTATGTACCATCTTAGTCCAAGTCAAATCTATATCCATATCCTCCATATTATCCGCCCAAATACCGGTATCGACCATCTTAGCTACAAATTTCGGTTGATTTTCCCCTTGAAGTCTCCACCACTTGATTCTAGGGTCTACCGGTGATTTTCTCTTCCTCGAAATTCTCTTACTTCGAAAATCAAGTACCACCAGTCTATGTTGAGTTGCTGTGCTCTCACCCGGAACAACCTTGCAATCTGTATAACTCTTTCTACAAGTATTTCTTACTAAGAAGAAGTCAATCTGACTCGCATTACCTCCACTCCTATAGGACACTAAGTGAGATTCTCTCTTCTTGAACCAAGTGTTCATTATACTCAAGTCATATGCCAACGCAAAGTCCAGGATACTATTTCCTGCTTCATTCCTCTCTTCAAAACCAAAACCTCCATGTATGCTCTCAAAGTCATGTCGACTAGACCCCACATGTCCGTTCAGATCACCACCAATCACTAAATATTATTTTGTATTAACATCATTAACAATAAATATAATTAATTTTTTATTATTTTACTTAATTACACAATTTAAAAATTAAACACTCATAAATAAATGTTAAATTACGATAATTTAAAACATTACACTCATGAAAATAAAAAATTAAAATACAACACACAAACAAACGAATAGAAAGTAACATGCTCATAAATAAAATGATGCATATGATCTCAAGAATTGTTCTTTGCATATATATGCTCAATTAGGTCTTCATCTCGTGGCGGCCGTGGCGATAAGGAAAAGAGTGTATCAACTACGCATCCAATTTCTCCCCCGATGATTCCATTTGGGATAATCTTAATGTTCAAGCACTACCACATGAAACGCTTGATTTGAGCGATGACGAAGTTGATGCAACATTTTCAATGGGTGGTCATGGTCATACCGAAGGGAGTAACACTCAAACCACTCAAACCCAAAGTGAAGCGCGAGGGGGTGGTCAAACTCAAATTCGAGGTCGAGGTCGAGGAGGTCGAACCACGGGGAGGTCGGACATCATGACCGTGCACTTTTCAAAAGTGCCAATTGAAGGTACCAACCAATACAAGGTTTCTTGAAACCATTGCACTAAAAAAATTGCCTTTACCCATGGAGGTGGTTATGGGACATTTAAAAGACACTTGACGTCAAAGCATCCCGAACAAGTTGGAGATGCCCAAGATCAAACACAACTACAAGGATTTACGGGATCCTCATAAGGTACATCTTCGCAATTATTTAAATTTGATAATGCAACGTATAGAAGAGAAATGTCAAAATATACTGCTGCTAAAGGATTACCCTTTAGACTTTAGATTAGGTTAATTGTAATTTTATAGATTAGATTTTAGATTAGGCTTATTTTTAATTAATTGTAATAGTTAGGTTGAGGTAAAGGCTCCTAAATGTCCCTCCTTATTTATAAAAGGGTAAGGTTGATTGTCCCCCTCATTTGTAATTTTATTTTAATTAATAAAATTTAAGGGTACCGTACCTTTTTCTTTTATATACTTTCGTTTATTTTTAAAAAAGTTAAATTTTTATATGACTTTTTGCAAAAAATTAACTTTTTTTATAAAACTTAACAAAAATTGTTAAAAATTTAACTGTTTTTTTTTTTTGAAAAATCTGTACACTTGGGCGACCGCCCATATCATTCGGCTCTCTTGGGCGGCCACCCAAACCAAGTAATTTTTTTTTTTTGAAAAACTGTACACTTGGGCGATCGCCCATATAATTCGGCCCATCTTGGGCGGCCGCCCAAACCAATTATTATTATTTTATTTTTTTTGAAATTGCCGGTTTAAAATTGGAACCGAAATCGTACGACCGGTTTGAACCGGGAACCGGAACCGTGACTAAATCGAGCCAGTTTCGGTTCAATGGCTGGCTGAACCGTGAACCGTCGGTTCGAAACTGGAACCGGCGGTTTGAACCGGATGGTCACCTCTGCTTGCGCACCATGTATTCTTCGATGCTATTCCCAACGTGTGAATTTTCTCTTGTATACATGTAATTTAAATTTTTTTCTTTTCTTTTCTTTCCTAAACTCGGGAGCAATCAAGAGAGAAATTGAATTTCCTCCCCTTCTCTTCTTTTCTCTTCTCTTCTCTCCCTTAAAAACTCAGGAGCAGACCCTAAGAGACTTTATTCATCAGTATGATTAATTGGTGCTAATCCAGGAATTTGAATAAGGGGTCAAGATACTAAGATCAAAAAAATACTTAAAAAAAATATAAAGTTGATAATTATTAATTAAGTTGATTTCATATTTCAAATCATTTAAAAGTGCGATCATTGCAAAAAAAAATAAAAAAAATACTTCCTAAAAAGAAGAAGGTTCTTCTTAATTTGTCTTCTGTGTATTACTCAATTCATTTGAATAAAAAAAATTAATTTTGCAATGTTTGGGTTGTTTCAGAGTACATCATTTAAAAAAAAAAAAAGATAATAATCATAGTGTAGTGTATTAAAAATAAAAATTGAAATATTATTAGAATATATTGATTCGTCAACCAAGATTTTTTCAGGAGCGAAAATGTATTAATAGTAAAATTCAAGCAAGAAAATTCCTTTTACATATTAATATATTAATCAAATACAAGTCTTATATATATATATATATATATATATATATATATATATATATATATATATATATATATATATATATATATATATATATATATATATATACTCCCTCCGTCCCACGTCATTGTGGACCATTTTTTCGGGCACGAAAATTAAGAAATATTATTAAGATAATGAAAATGTGTGGTGGGAAATGAAGAGAGAGAATGAGTGGAGTTGGTTGAATAAATTGTGTGGTAGAAAATGAAGAGAGAGAATGAGTGGGTGGGGTAGGGTGAATATAAAATAATAAATTTATTTCCATTTTGGGCAGTTTGCATTCACGTGGGACGGATCAAAAAGGAAATAAGTTTGCATTCACGTGGGACGGAGGGAGTATAATATATATATTATATATACTCCCTCCGTCCCAACGAAAGATGCACAAAATTAGCCGGGCACGCAAAATAAGAAATGTGATGTAGGAAAGAGAAAAAGTTTAAATGTTGTGAGTATGAAAAATTAAATAGGAGAGAGAATGAGTGGGAGGTGATGTAAGAAAGAGAATATTGTGAGTGTAAAAGTAAAGTAGGAGAGAGAATGAGTGGAGAGAATAGTGATTTAAGGTTTCCTTTTTGGGAAAATGGCTTTTTAAATGGGACGTCCAAAAAGAAAATAAATGGCTTTTTGTTGGAACGGAGGGAGTATATATATATGAAACAATATTGAAAGGTGAGTATAATGAAACTTAAGAATTAAACTAAATCTAATTTCAAAGATTCAATTACAACCTGCATTTTATTTTTTTCAAAATAACCAGGTTTGAAAACATTGTACCTATATTTTCAACAATTTGTGAACTCTTACGAAATTCATTAATATTCAGGGTGTCAAAGTTATATACATATACTCCTTCCTTCCCAACAAAACTGATATCAAATTTTTGGGCATGCGAATTAAAGAAAAGTAAGAGAAAGAGAAAAAGTGAAAAAAAAATATTGTGAATATGAAGAATTAAATAGGAGAGAGAATGAGTGGGATGAATATTTAGGAGAGAGAATGTTGTGAGTGTAAAAGTAAAATAGGAGAGAGAATGAGTGGGATAAATAGTAAAGATTCTCTTCCATTTTGGGAAGTATCAATTTGGCTGGGACGGACTAAAAAGAAAATAAGTATCAGTTTTGATGGGACGGAGGGAGTATACAGTTGGAAATATGGTTTGAAAAATATTGGGATGAATGAGAAATTAATATTCAAAGTATTCAACTTGTACTATAGTTAATGATAAGGAAAAGACATTTGGGTTCTAATGGGCACCCAAATTGTGTGAAGAATTGGTTAGATCAGAAGATTATATGCTTGAAAACATATTTTCACTTTTGAGTCCTAAAATCTGATTTTATTAGTCATTCGTTATAGTTTTGTTAAAAAGATAATGAAAAGACATGTCTATTTGTAAAATTTAATGAAAAGACATGGTTTTTCGTTAGAAAACTAACAGAAACTGCCATTTTCTGTCTGAAAGTTAACGAAACTGCTACTTATTGCCAGAAAGTAAATGGTAAATGTCACTTTCCATCAGAAAGATAACGGATTTTCGTATTTCTGTTAGATATTTAACGGATCTGATTGTGTTGACAATTTTCACTTGAGAACCTAATGGAAGTGACCTTTTGATAGCCAAAAGCCTATGAGAAATAGCCGAACGGAATTAACAACCAAAGTTCTGAAGAAAAGCTTCAGCTTTCTTATAAAAATCAAAATATCAAAAGTCTGTCTAATTCCAAACGAGAAAAAGCTTAAATACTCAGTCCAAACCCTAGAATAAAATGATAAGAGAAATACCAAAATAACCCTGCTTAAACGTGCCAAAAATCAGTCAAAATTGATTAAGGAAATTGATGAAACGTAAATAAGGAATTCTTGTCGACGCCAGGCGCCCGCCCCGCGCATGTGAGGCGTCCGCCTCCAACGCCGTGCTTACGGCCTGCCGCACTGCCAGGCGGCCGCATGGCCACCTGTGAGGCGTGCGCCTCAAGCCCCTTAGGAAGACCTCCTCGTTTCGCGATTGGGGCGCCCGCCGGCCTCCGATTGAAGCGCCCGCCTGCCTCCAATTTGCTGTTGTTGCTCACTCCTGCGTTGGTTGCCCCGTTGCCCATGCTTCCTTGAGTTGCCCCAACCATGCCTGCTTGGTTTGTTGGATTATAATGTGGAACTATATCATCCTCCCCCTCTTGAGAAAAACTCGTCCACGAGTTGCCATCATCGTCATTGTCTCCATGGTAGGCTGATAAATCCGCGACATTGAACGTGGCAGAGACGTTGTACTCACCGGGCAAGTCGATCTTGTACGCATTGTCATTGATCCGCTCCACTACACGAAATGGACCATCCGCCCTTGGTTGTAACTTGCCAAAGCGACCAGCTGGGAATCTCTCCTTTCTCAAGTGCACCCACACTAAATCTCCAACCTGAAACACAACCCGTTTGCGATGCTTGTCCACCCGCCGCCAGACATGCCGTTTTGACGAATAATGCGCTTGCGAACTCCGCCACATGAAGCTCTTTAACTGGGTTGCACGCGCCCGCATCGAATCAGAATTGACTGGTAACCGGAAGAGGAATGAGGTCCAATGGACTGACAGGGTTACGGCCATACACAACTTGGAAAGGGCTTTTGCCCGTAGTGCTGTTCTGAGAATTATTGTAAGCAAACTCGGCTTGTGCAAGTGTCAAGTCCCACTCAAGTGGGATGGTCACCAACCAAACTGCGCAACAAATTACCCAAACTACGATTAGTTACCTCCGTTTGTCCATCCGTCTGTGGGTGATACGAGCTACTAAACTGTAAGCGCGAACCCATCTTCCTCCACAACGTGCGCCAAAAATGGCTAACGAACTTGACATCCCTGTCAGAGGTAAGTGATTTTGGAATGCCATGCAACTTCACAATCTCCTTGAAATACAAGTCTCGCTACTTGTGTTGCATCAAATGTCTTATCACAGGAACAAAATGGGACATTTTTGAAAAGCGATCGACCACCACCATAATGGAATCCTTCCCATTCGCCGCGCACGAGGCAATCCCAACACAAAATCCAAGCTAACGTCCTCCCACGGAGCAAGAGGGAACCGGCAAAGGAGTATAAAGGCTGCGTTAGACTTGCGAGTCTTGGCTACATGACACACACGACATCTCTCCACAAAACGAGCAACATCATGCCCCAACTTTGGCCAAAAAACCGCTCGCCTACAAGAGCCAATGTTTTATCTTTGCCAAAGTTGTCCCGCAAGTCCCCCTTCATGACTCTCGTATATGATAAGGTCCCTCAACGAACAATAAGGAACACAGAGCTTGTTCCCCTTAAACAAGTAGCCATCATGGATCAAAAATTGTAGAAAATTACCCCGAGTAAACTTATCCCAAACCTCCCCAAAATATGGATCATCACGGTATAAATCACGAAAAGTGTCAAATCCGCATACCTCAACCTGCAATGTAGATAGTAAGGCATGTCGACGGCTCAAAGCATCACCACACGGTTCTCGAACTCCCGCCTTATGTGTAATGACAAACGTAAAAATCTGAATGAACTCCACCCACTTGGCATGTCGCAGATTAAGCTTATGTCGCCCTTGTATGTATTTGAGTGCCTCATGATCGAATACAACACAAACTCCCGTGACAATAGATAATGTTGCCAATGCTCCAAGGTGCGAACAATGGCATAGAATTCCTTATCATAAGTAGAGTACTTCTTCTTTGCATCGTTCGCTTTTTCACTAAAGAAAGCGACAGGCTTCTTATTCTCGACTCAACACACCACCAACGCCAACATTGGAGGCATCACAATGAACCTCAAAAACCTCATCAAAATCGGGCAAAATAAGAACAGAGCTTGTGTCACCGCCTTTTTCAAAAGCCGAAAAGCATCCTCCGCTGCCTTGTTCCACACAAATACACTCCCCTTGATGCGATCAATGAGAGGGGCAATAATACCGCTAAAATCACGAATGAAACGGCGATAGAAGGAAGCCAAACCATGGAATCGCCTAACATCATGAACATTCGTCGGTGTAGGCGCCTAGTAATAGCTTCCACCTTCGAATCATCCATACGAATACCCTCCTTGGTAACAACATACCCCAAGAAAGTCACTTGCTCCGTCAAAAGTGGCACTTCTTACGATTAGCATACAATTTTCGCTCACGCGTAACATCAAAACCCGTCTCAAGTGTCCCAAGTGTCAGGCTACGTATTTACTATAAATCAAGATATCATCAAAGTAAACAACAACAAACGTACTCAATGAAAGGTCTCGAAAATCTGGTTCATGAGTCGCATGAACGTGCTAGGAGCATTAGAGAGCCCAAATGGCATCACCATCCACTCATACAAACCATCCCGAGTCTTGAAGGCCGTCTTCCACTCATCCCTTGCCCGACACGAATCTGTGGTACCCGCTCCGCAAATCAATCTTGGAAAACACCACCGCACCATGTAATCGGTCGAGCAAATCATCGATCCGAGGAATGGGAAACTCGTACTTGATGGTGATTTTATTGATCGCCCGACTATCCATACACATACGCAATGTTCCTTCCGCCTGGGCACCATCAAAGCCGGAACCGCACACGGGCTCATACTTTCCCGAATGACACCCTTGTCCAAGAACTCCCTCACCTGTCTCTCCAACTCTTCATGTTCCTTGGGTCTCAACCGATACGCAGCCTTGTTTGGAATAGAAGCACCCGGAACAAGATCAATACAGTGCTGAATATCCCGCATGGGGGGAAGTCCCGGAGGAATCTCATCAGGAGTAACATCACCGTAATCCTCAAGTAATGATCGTACTCTGCGGGTGTGGCCATACCCGACTCATTCTCCTCAAGCACAACAAGAACATAGAACCCCCGCTCTCCACTCAGTTGCCGAATCAAACTCAAGACGGCTAAGGAGTTGGTGAACAACACGATAGCCGTAGGTTTCTCATTAATAGTCCGCTCTGTCTCGGGTCCGTCGGACAAAGAGTAATAGAGACATCATTCATGCGGAAGGTGTACGTATTCTTGAACCCATCATGCTTAACCCGCCTGTCAAACAACCACGGCCTACCCAACAAAATATGGCATGCATCCATTGGAACCACATCACACCACACCTCATCTCTATAACGCTTGCCAATGGAAAACTGCACGAGGCACCGCTTATCCACCTTGAGCTCATTGCCCTCGATCAACCAAGACAACTTATATGGCCGCGGTGTACAACCGTAGGCAAACTCGCCTTATCCACCATTGTAGTCGACACAACATTCTCACAACTACCACCATCAATAATAACCTTGCAAACCTTACCTCGGGCAACAAGCACTTAGTATTGAAGATATTATGGCGAAGCCACTGGTCATCATCCACAGCTGTTGCGTTCAACACACGTCTAACCACCAAGGCCGGACCCTTGTCTGCATAAACCACTTCTGACTCGACGTCGGACACCTCTTCTGCTTCATCATAGATCGGCAACTCTTCCTCAAGTAAGGCAACAACATTCCTGTTGGGACACTCGGCTTGAAGGTGACCAATACCCTGACATTTGAAGCATCTCGCAGTCGTCTCCCTAGTATTTGCTGCAGCGGTACCCGACCGTCAGAATCAGTGTTTTAGGAGCAGTGGGGAACCCCTTTTGGTGTGCCGTAACTACCAACGCCCCTAGTGTTTGTAATATCCCTGCTCGGCCAACGATTCACCACTTTCTTTCGCTTTCAATCAAGCTTCTCAACCTTCAAGGCAAGTCGACACACATCCGTATAGGTCCAATACACGCCGCAATTGAACCACCTCCGACACGTCAACACGTAGTCCCCAAGGAAGCGAGCAACGGTGCTGCTCATCCTCTTCGAAACCTCACACCGCATCTCGCAAACGATCAAACTCGTTGATGAACTCCTCAACGGTCATATCCCCTCGTTTCAAATTATGGTAATCAAGAAAAGCCTCCCGTCTATAGTGGTCCTAAGGAATTTCCTTCGTAGCAACTTTTTCATCTTATCCCAAGAATGAATTTTTGCTTTCCCTCTCTCGCCCCGTTGCTTCTTAACATGTTCCCACCATATAGAAGCATGCTTTTTCAATTTAATTGCCACAACCTTAACCTTATGACTATCGTCCATAGGTTTCAAATCAAACACACGTTCAACAGTATTTAGCCAATCAATGAACTCATCAGGGTGTGCCTTACCTTCAAACTCCGGGATGTCGATCTTCATGCCGATATCCTTCGAAGGATCAGCCCCAAACCTGTGTCCACGATCATGACCACGGGCGAAGGGATTGCGCCCATCTGCAAAGCCTCCATCATCAGTCGACTCGTCAGAATCGGAGCCCACACCAGCGGGAGCTCGCAAATTAGCAAGCTGCTGTTGGAGGTGCTGAACCTGGTTTCGCAATTCGTCATTCTCAATATCACGTTGGTCTCTCTCACGATGGATTTCATCCGCCTGGGGGTTCGCACGACGGCCTCTACCTTGTCCACGACGACCATCTCGAGCACCACGTCCGCGTTCGGCCATTGATAACCAGGATACTGATACCAAATGATAGCCAAAAGCCTATGAGAAATAGCCGAACGGAATTAACAACCAAAGTTCTGAAGAAAAGCTTCAGCTTTCTTATAAAAATCAAAATATCAAAAGTCTGTCTAATTCCAAACGAGAAAAAGCTTAAATACTCAGTCCAAACCCTAGAATAAAATGATAAGAGAAATACCAAAATAACCCTGCTTAAACGTGCCAAAAATCAGTCAAAATTGATTAAGGAAATTGATGAAACGTAAATAAGGAATTCTTGTCGACGCCAGGCGCCCGCCCCGCGCATGTGAGGCGTCCGCCTCCAACGCCGTGCTTCATGGCCTGGTTGCATCTGCTTGAGGCGGCCGCATGGCCACCTGTGAGGCGTGCGCCTCAAGCCCCTTAGGAAGACCTCCCTGTTCTGCGATTGGGGCGCCCGCCAGCTCCTGATTGAAGCGCCCGCCTGCCTCCAATTTGCTGTTGTTGCTCACTGCTGCGTTGGTTGCCCCTTTGCCCATGCTTCCTTGAGTTGCCCCAACCATGCCTCCTTGGTTTGTTGGATTATAATGTGGAACTATATCACCTTTTCTTGGATGGAATAGATTCAATGTATATATACTTATATCTATTGGTATAAAAGACATCATAACTTTTCAATTAATATAATAGATCCTTCTCGTTTGTCATTTATCATCCCATTCACAATTTAGAAACATTTCAATGTAATTATGTGAATTATTCTTAGGAATTCTTATAGCATCTGTTAAAAGTTAAGATTATCTTGTTGCATTTGAGTCTCCTTCAAGTCTGAAAGTATCAAACACGGTTATTTTCGTTGAATTTTTATTTGAAGTGCTTCTATAAAAACTCTATACAATACGGTAACTGTAAAAAGAAAAGTTTGATCCAAGGATCTTGCCAGTTTCTTAATATATTTACTTTGTTAATAATCTTACACTGGTATTGATTAAAAAATAAAAATAAAAATCAATATCCGGATTCTGAGCAAGAAATTATAATAAGTTGGAGTAAAAAAATTCCTATCTAGTGCAGTTACGTATCCAAACCTAAAACTTCTTGTTGAACTAAATCAACCCCTTAATAACTTTTCGATGGTATTTATTGGTTGTGTTTTAAATGCAATTATGCTCGGTGCTTTGTTTATTAAATTGTAATAATAATTAATTTATGAGTAATTCTTGTGAAAAACTAGTTTTTTTTCAAAATGTTATAAAAAAATTAGTTTTCAGAATCGTTCATCACTCTTATTAGTTATACTTGGTGCTTAGAACTAGTTTTTTTCTTATGTTACAAAAAACTAGTTTTTACAAGATTTTGGCTTAATTTATTTTTTTTAAAACTCATAAAAATATTTTTTTTACGATATTTCGCGTAAGGAGGCGATGAGATGAGAGGGCATCGAAATTGAGGCTTGACTTTATCGAAAACTATATTGATATTGACTGGAGGGAGTACTAACAAGATCATTTCTTTAGTACAAACGATCATTATTTTGATAACCCGAGAGTCATAATCAAATCAAATAGATGAAATCATATGGAAGTTTTTAATTTGAGCTCCAATAAAATGAGAGTAACATTTATTTCACAGCAAAAAATGGCCCCAATTAGCTGTATAATTAATTCCATTCGTTGAATAATTGCAATGAATTATTGCAAGAGACGCAATTCTTACTTTAATGCTTGCCTTTTTGTTTTTTTTTTTTTCCGCAAAAGGATGTTCATTTAAATTCTATACTCAAAACATTTGAACTTTCCTTTTCGATCCTTTATGTAACATCACTAAAAGATAAAGATAGAGACAGGTAATTTTGAACTAAATTGTAACTCAACAAATATCAATCAAACAATAAACAAATAAATAGAGATGAAACATTATACTCGTATAAGGTTTTGCGCAATTTGCAATTTAATTAATGTTTTATCAGAACGTTCACACGTACATTATTTATGTAAATTTCATTGATTAAAACTTGAGTAGGTCGGCTGAGAAACGCGTTTCTCCATAATTATGGAGAAACGCGTTTTAATAAATGCTATACGTTTGATAACCGTAAAGAAAATTTCTGATATCGGCCTCAAAGGGTTCGATATCTGAAGCTTTGGAACGGATATTCAAAAGCCTTTGAGCGGATATCCAGAAAAAATAGATTTGAAGCCAACTCCAAGGCCAAGACTAGAAATTGCTTATTGAAGGTTTACTGATATCCATAAACCTTCAAACGTATATCCAGAAACCATCAAATGAATATCCGTAAACATATTTGAAGCCAAATCCAAGGCCAAGACCAAAATGCTTATTGAAGGTTTCTGATATCTAGAAACCTTCAAATGTATATTCGAAACCATCAAATGAATATCCAAACATTTTGAAAGTTTCTGATATCATTTTGAAGGTTTCTGATATCACTTTCATGTTTCGGATATCCTTTCAAAGGGTTCTGATATCCGTAACCTTTGAGATCGATATCCGTAAGAATCACGACAAGGTCACGCCAATACAAAAAGTTTCTGGATATCCTTTCAATAGCTTCTGGATATCCGTAACCCGTTTCTCCATAACTTATGGAGAAACGCGTTTCTCCCTAGATTTTACGTTAAAACTTGATCATTGACATTGTGACGTAATCCACTTTTAGGAAGAAAAAAAAAAAAGAGAGGATGATCCACCACAAATCGATGATGATTAAGAGATGTGATGAATCAATTGCAGAGTAAAGGTCGAAGGAAGTATTGTCGTCATCTCCTTTTGTAAATAGAGAGACTACTTATTAATCGATAACCAATGGTGTAGAGTAACAATTTTGATCTATCTATCTTCCCCTCCCCTTTTTGCCTCATCTAAACTTAAGCACACTTTAATTTTTTCTACCTATTCTTTAGCTATAGCTAGTTGTTAGATTCATTGCAAAGCTTAAAAGAATGAACATGTGTTAGGGGTCAATGTATATATTCCTCCGTTCCATCCAAATGTTTCCATTTCTTTTCAAAAATGAGAATTTAAAAAAATATATATACTATATTAAAATAGGTGTTGTATTTATGAAAGAGAAAAAATTGAATATGAAATATTAAGTGAATAGTTGTTGTAATTATAACAAATACTCCCTCCCTCCGTCCAATTTGTTACTTCACAGTTACTGTACTCACGTAAATTAAGGAGGAAGTATTATATTGAAAGTGTTGTGAGTGTGAAAGTAAAATAGGAGAGAGAATGAGTGAAGGGAATAGTAAATTATAATGGTGTTGTGAGTATTAAAATAATGTAGGAGAGAGAATGAGTGGAGGAAATAGTGATAAAAACTTTCTATTTTAGGTAAAAAACAAAATGTGAAGTATGTATTTGAACGTCCAAAATAGAAAGTGTGAAGTAAGTAAATGGACGGAGGGAGTATGTCTTATTAATAAAGTAGTATTACTAAAATAGAAAAGTAAAACTTTTCAATAGGACACCCAATATGGCAAAATGAGAAATTTCCAATGAAATGGAAGGAGTATTATACAAAATTAAACAAGAATAAAACAATTTATACTTATCTCAATGTAATGTTATTTTTGTTCTTATCAAATCAAAAATTAAAACAGATATTTAGTTAATCTCTTCGTACTAAAATGATTTTTTCATTTTTAATAGAAAAAAAAATTGAACAATAATTTTAGGTTAATTTAATTATACAAATGCAAATCTAAAAATCGTTATTAACACACCGTCAACAATGCTATTAATAACATGTTTTTAAAATTACAGATCAAATCAAAGTTCATTCATTCATTGATAAAAAAGCGATAAAATCATTTTTAAAAAGTGATAAGATGGCAGAGTATTATTTAACAGAGAGAGGGAGATTGAGTAAGAGTAACCAATAAATAAGAAAAGATTATTTGCATATGACGCAAGCATCTATTCTATTTAAAATAAAACAAGGAAACAACAATATCCCGTATAAGCACTCATCATGTCAGAAAAAGAAAACAAATACTCCCTTCGTCCCGATCAACTTAGGATTTTTTGAAATGGCACGGGAATTAAGAAAAAGATAAATATTGTGAGTGTAATTTAAAAATAGGAGAGAGAATGAGTGGAGGGAATAGTAAATTATAATGGTGTTGTGAGTATTAAAATAATGTAGGAGAGAGAATGAGTGGAGATAATAGTAATTTAATGTTTCCATTTTGGGCCGTCCTAAGTCGGATGGGACGCCCAAAATGGCAAAAAGTCCTAAGTCGGCCGGGACGGATGGAGTATAATTGATTAAATAAGCAATGATAAAAATTGTATAATACTCTCTCCATCCCAGTTAAAATGTCCCAAAATTAATCATGTACGGGAATTAAAAAATGAAAATATATAATGTAAAAAGTGTATAGTAAAATAAATGTTGTGAATATGAAAAGTGATATAGGAAATAAAAAGTGGGATAGAGAATAGTCAGTGAATATTTATTGTGAGTATGACAAATGAGTTCCACAAATAAAAAAAATAATAAAAAAATTTCTTTTTTTTAATTGAAATATTTTAAATGAAACACCTAAAAAAAAAAAAAAAAAAAATTTGAAACTATTCAGCTGGGACGGACGGAGGGAGTAGTAATGTAATGCATATCCTCATAAGCACTAGCTAGTTATGTTACATCTATGCAAAATACTACCACTAGCTAGATAGGTGAGATCTAGTCATTTCCCACTATTAACTCAAATTTCATATAGCAATCGATGCCGCGCTCCTTAAAAATTTACAATAAAATATAAAAAAATACACCCTCCGTCCCACTCGAAGCGTCACTTTTTACCCAAAAGGGTGTCCCGTTTAAAGCGTCACCCTTTCCTAAAAAGGAAACATTTTATAATATTCTATTACCCCATCCACTATTCCCTCTACTAATTCTCTCTCCTCTACACTCACAACACTTTTTAAATTCACTATTTCCTCCACTAATTCTCTCTCCTATTTTCAAATTACACTCACAACACTTTTTCTTCCCACACTTTTTCTTAATTTGCGCGCCAACCCTTAAAGGGTGACGCTTCTACCGGGACGGAGGGAGTATACAATATAAAATAAGAATCTCACTACATAATTGTAAAACATTTTATACTATTCATAATGTAAAACATTTCAGTTTGAAAATCTTACAGTTTAACGTGTACTATTAACTATTGTTACACTATACTCTCTCCGCCCCATAATTATATGCACAAATTGAAATGACACAAGAATTAAGGAGAAAAGTGATAAAGGTGATGTGTTGTGAGTATAGATGGTTGGGTAGGAGAGAGAAAGTGGAGTAAGTGGGTAATGGTTGTGAGTAGAGACAAGTGGGTCCCATTTTCATTTTGGGACTTTGCAGATTATTGTGGGACGCCCAAAACGTGTCTTTTTGTAGATTATCGTGGGATAAATGTCCCAACTTTCCTTTTTGGGTCTCCCATTTAAAATGTCTCAATCCAAAAAAGGAAAGTTTTTTATTACTTTTTTATTTGTGGGATCCACTTGTCATACTCACAATAAATATCCACTAACTATTCCCTACCCCACTTTCTCTTTCCTACATCACTTTCATACTCAAAAAATTTATTTCACTATACACTTTTTACATTATACTCCCTCCGTCCCATAAAACATTACCCATTTTACTATTTTGGGCGTCCCACTTTAAAGTTCTACTTTCCTAAAGAGGAAATTTTTTAATACTTCTTTATTCATGGGACCCACTTGTCATACTCACAACACTTTTCAAATTTACTATTCTCTCCACTCACAACACCTACTTTAATAACATTATTCCTTATTTTTCGTTCTCAACAATAAAGGAGTAAAGTTTTGTGGGACGGAGAGAGTATATATTTATTCCTTAATTTTCATGTCAAACCCATTTTGGGACATTTATGTTGTGAGGGAGGGAGCATATATTTTGCATGGTGAGATTTTTACAGGTAGTAATATTTTTTATAAAAAAAACGTGCGGCAGTAAACAATTTTGTAATGTTGTAACAATTCCAAATCTCAGTCACACTGGTAGCTACACCTATAATACAAAGGTTTAATTTCATGGCTTTACCACGCACATCTAGGGCGGTAAATGAGTCGAGCTTTGAAGTTTCGAGCTCGAGCCCAATATGCCTGTTTGAGCTCGGCTCGAATCAAGTTTCGAGTTTTTCGTGATCTGGCTCGCGAGCTTTTCGCGAGCTGCTCGAACTCGAGTTTTAACGAGCTGAACTCGAGCTTCGACTTGTTTTTTGAAAAAAAACTGAAATCAAACGAGCTTTTAACGAGCCGAGCTTGAGCTTCGACTTATTTTTTGAAAAATATTTGAAATTAAACGAGATTTTAACGAGCGAGCTCGAGCTTCGACTTATATATATATATATATATATATATATATATATATATATATATATATATATATATATATATATATATATATATATACTAAAATTCATTCGAGCTTTTAACGAGCCGAGCCCGAGTCGAGCTCAAACGAGTCGATCTCGAACAGAGCTCGTCGAACATACGAGCCGAATACGAGCCGGCTCGAAAAAAATGACGAGTTTGAAAATCGGTTCGAGCTCGAGCTTGAGTTCACCTCGAGCCCACTCGAACTCGAGCTTTTTTCGAGCCGAGCTCGAGCCGGCTCGATTCGTGTAACAACCCTAACCACGTCGGTCAAATAAAAGAATATCTGGCTAATGCAAGTTGAGAAGAAATTAATAATGTGATTCAGAAGTGGGAAATATGATATATTTGCTACCGTACTTAGCTATTAGACACAGATATACTTCTCATCTTATTTTTCTACACATATGCCCTCGTAGAAACATTTAATTAGGGTAAATTTGACCAAAACTAACATTCCGTCAAATTTTTAACAAAATTGCTAACTAGAATGGCTTAATAGTAATTTTGCATATCCATGTCATTTAAATTGGCTTGCTGACTATACATAATTAAACTACGTCGTTTTGAATTTTCCAAATTTACACAATTGAACATAAACGGCAATTGCTCCGGCCACCCATTTTCTGGGACGACGGAGGCGGTCAGCTCTCTGAACGGGGCTTGTTCAGAGAGCTGAAGATGTCGGGGATTTGAGCGAGTTGGAGTTGAGTTGGATCGACCGATATGGATTATGATGGAAAGCTTAGCTCTCTCTTTCTCTTACAGTGATGGTGGGAGAGTTTGGAGAGAGAGAGAGAGAGAGGAATGGAGGGAATGAAGAGAGTGAAAGGGTTATGAAACGACGTCATTCTTAGAGATTTTCTTTCAAGAAGAGAGTGAAAGGGTTATGAAACGACGTCATTCTTAGAGATTTTCTTTCAAGGGGTAAAGCGACGTAGTTTAGTTATGTATAATAAGCAAGCTTGTCTGACCAATTTAAATGACGTGAATGTGCAAAATTACCATAAAGTCATTCTAGTCCGCAATTTTTTAAAAATTTGATGGAAAGTTAGTTTTGGTCAAATTTACCCTAATTAAATGTTTATACGAGGGCATGTGCAGAAAATTAAGATGAGAAATATATACGCGTCTAATAAATAAATACGAGGGCAAATATATCATATTTCCCTCCAGAAGTTGATCATTGTCTCCATGACCATGGCTGACCCATTCACTTTAAGGAGTGCTCTACGCGCGAATCAAACGTACGTACCATTTCGATCATCTCCCCTCTAATGGGAAGATTAAAAACAAACAAGAGAGAGATGCATATTTGAAAATGGAAAGGTTACCGTCTTTGATTTATACAAGTTTGCGAAGATTTTTTTCTGTTTAACACAGCTTACACATAGACCACTACCTATAACCTCTTACACAGTTGAAAACTCAGGAGCGGACCCTTAAGCTTGCGATGAATACATCAACAATTAACAATGGTCATCATTAACCACTTTTTTTTCTTCGTTTTCTTTCTTGTGTCTATTACTTTACAGCTGCCAATAAGTTACAAGCCCCGGAAGATGAAAACAATTTGCAAGGGATTCACAAGGTTTATAATTTAAATTATTCGCCTTTAACCATAAATGACTGGAATGGTACCCTTGTTATCTCCACAAACGTTGAAAACTCCGAGTTCATTGGTTGTTTCCACGGTTCCCCATCCATCTGCATAAAAGCTTCTTTCCATGCTCCACCTCTTAACTCGAATCTAATTGATTGGGCCTGGAAAATAGTACAAGTTTACTCATTTGGCCAACATAAACATCAACTAGTGTTGCATTAAACCGAAAAAGCAATCAGCCCTTGGGTAATTTTCTTTTAAGGCGTATCTTCTATGCTCGTCAAAATCTTTTTTGATTGGCACGTGGGTTTTGTTCAAATCTGTAGAATGTAATCATGTACAAGAACAACCATGTTTGGCTTCTAAGTTAAGGTTAATAATGCATTTTGTAGTCAACCAAAAGTCATGCCTATTATGAGATTTTTAGAATTCGGAAGACACTTGATAAGAATAGAAACAATAAGTCACTTCTATTGAGATTCAGATAGGTTTTTTATCATATGGGAGTTGTCAAGCAAGATAAGTGTATCCCCGACTATAGACAGACCAAATGAAAGATCCAATTATTACTCCCTACGTCCCTAAATGTCTAAATATTATTAAGGGGTCGCTCTTAAAATGTTTACTTTTTATACAACGTAAAGGGAAAGATGCATAAATACTCTTGTTATCCACTTTCTAAACATTTAGTTTTGCAACTATAAAATGAACTGTGAAAAAAAAAATGGTAAAAAAGCATTTAGGGACATTCTTTTTTTACAAAAAAGACAATTAATTTTTGGGACAATTTTTTTAGAAAATGGACATACATTTAGGGATAGAGGGAATACTTTTCAGGAACTCAAATATTAGCATCCACCATTAAGTGTTTAAACTGAGATAAGAACCAAACGGTCATTACCTGGGCAATGTGTTTGGCAGAGATAAGTTCGACCATGACAAATGAAGCATGCCATCCTTGTTTAAAGCCAAAAACTTCTAAGATTCCATCATCAGCATGTGCTTCAACAAACCCTTTCTGAAAATCAATCAACCAATCAAATGGAGGAAACCATCTTCAGCTTATGCTTCATCATAATACTCTCAACTGAATTAAGTTAGTATGCCAAATAATAGTATGAGGTGGCATATTCTAAGTTGATATATAGCCACCAAATTTGAGCAAGAAGTTACCTTTTCCAAATAATCTGGCTTCAGAGTACCCCAAGGATTTCTTCCACTTCCATAACTATGAAGATTCAAAGCAACTATAGACCTCACACTGGAAGAATTATAAATTATCAGGCAATGAAACAATATATGTCTTAAAACGGCTGATATATCACACTATGAATTAAACTTAAATACATTACTATTCTTTGTACAACTTCAACACGGTAGTATAAAGTATAGAAGTAAGAGAGAATTGTGAAAATATCACAATGTATTATTGATAACATAAGTATTTATATACAAGAGTCTTAACCAACTATGGTATGAGATCAATACAAATAATAACAATGATATGAACAAATAATACTAAAGATAAGAACAATACTCCCTCCGTCCCACTATACTAGACACCCAATGGGTGGGTTCAAAAACTAAGGAAAAAGAATAAAATAAAAAAAATGTGTGGTGGAAAATGAAGAGAGAGAATGAGTGGGGTAAATAGTAGTGTTGGTTGAATAAATGTGTGGTAGAAAATGAAGAGAGAGAATGAGTGGTGGGGTAGAGTGAATATAAAAATATAAAAACTTGGTTATTTTTGGAAGGTGTCAAGTATAGTGGGACGGCCCAAAATGGAAAGAAGTGTCAAGTATAGTGGGACGGAGGGAGTATACAATAAGAAAGGGATACACATGAGAATCATAATTTAAGTAGCAGAGATATTTTGTGTATCTCTATCATGCCCCCGCAAGATGTACGACCGATAGGAGAGTCCAATTTTGGACATAATTCCATGAAGGTCAGCTTGGTCAAGCAGCGTAGTGAAGATATCATCGCGTTGATCTTTGTTGTAGATGGAATAGCACTTGGTAATTTGCACTTTGAACTTTTTATTTGGAGAAAATTACCGTGTAGTTGAGAGAAGAATACATTATATTTGGGAAGAAGAAATATTTGAGAGAGATATTTGAAAAGAAAATTTAGGGTTCGGCCGAGAGGAAAAATATTTGAGATAAATAGTTGAGAAGAAACTTGGCAAAAAATCGTGAAGAAGGCCATTTATAAAATATTGAGAGAGATATTTTGCAAGAAAACTTGAAAATAAATTGTAGAATAATGAAGAAGATGACAGAAGGTGTGCCTTCTGTGAAGGCAAGCCAAAAGAAGAATCCGTGAGAAAGAGAAGAGAGGCCAAACACTTTTGAAGAATAATATTTAAAAAAGGAAAAGAGACAGAGGGAGGGAGGGAGGGGGAGAGAGAGGGAGAAGAGAGTCACACTAAGACAAGGAAGAAGAATTTTGGAACTCAAAAGATCAGAAAGTAAAATACCCAACTTAGTTTCAAGATTGGGTAAGAAAATTTAAAAACTTAAGAAGGAGAAAAATTTACGAAGGGGAAAAGTAATACTAAACGTGACATTGTGATAGGTGAAAATTTAGAGAGGAGAAGAATTAAGGCCTAGGGATTTAGTGGATTCGGCCAACTTTGAGAGACGAAGATGAGAAAGAAGACCCATCATGACATTGGGAACGTGTCGGTCCTAGTGTAATTACATCAAGGACTGCAAAAGACAGATTGCAGCGGAGAAAAAAAAAACCAATCTAGGCTTACGGTTGTGATCAGCAGATTTAGGGAGATCACACCAAAAGTCACTCGTCCATGGAGGCAAAGTTGTTAAAGGCGACCGCCCGCCTCGCCTTTTTGGCGCCTTGGGGGGTCGTTCGCCTCTTTGGAGCCAGGCAGGCGGATGCACGCCTTTTTGCCGCCCGCCGCCGCGTCTCGCCTCTCACATTTTTGCATTTTTTTTCCTTCTCTTTAGTCCCCTGTTCTTCAAATTTTTATTTACTTTTGCATGATTTTGAAACTTGATTTCTTTTCTCGATATGCTTTATTTTCCTCCTTGCTCGCCTTTTTGCCGCCCGCCTCTCGCCTTTTTCAAGCACATATCGCCCGCCTCTCGCCTTTCGCCTTTGACAACTATGCATGGAGGGGGAGGAGAAGATTAAGAGAGGCCACGAGGATGAGAAGGAGAAAGTATTGTAATTAGAAGAAGAAAAGTACCGTTAGGAAGGTAGAATCAAGAAGGAGAAGGAGAAGGAGAAGAAGAATCAAGGCCTATGGGTTTAGTGGAGAGTCAAAAATTAAGAAAATAAGTAGAAGAAGAAGACGGAAACGGAGACGGAGGGGGGGGAAGAAAGACCGAATCTTTTCGCTCTGATACCATATAGAAGTAAGAGAGAATTGTGAAAATATCACATTGTATTATTGATTACACAAGTATTTATATACAAGAGTCCTAACCAACTAAAATATGAGATCAATACAAATAATAACAAAGATATGGACAAAAAATAATAAAGATATGAATAATCTACAATAAGAAAGGGATTTACATGAGAATCATAATCTAAGTAGGAGAAATATTTTGTATATCTCTAAAATAAAGTTGGTAAGTGCACTAGCAGAAGTTTTCAATTTTCTAAATCTGGAATTTACTCCTTTTTTACCCCAAGAGTCCTGCTTTCTAAATGGGATGTTTCATTTAAAGAGCCCTGGTTCACAAATTAAGCTGATACATTTATGCTTTCCATATTACCCTTGCTGAATTAAATAAATATTAGAAAACTATTTGAATCACTAAATTAAGTGCATTTGTGGCAAACTGATATTTTTGCTACATAAGGAAAAACTTTGGAAATTATTTGTTTCAAATATGGATTCGTTTAGCGTAATACAGGGGCTAATTGTTATGGGAGTTGTCTAGCAAGTAGCAACTGTACAAATGTACAGTTGAAATGAAATAGTGAAAAGAATACAAATGTACCTTGATGGGATAGGAACAACCTCCCAAACCGTCGAGTTGAACTTTTTAACATGCAGCCTTAAAATGTTCTTGAGCCCCCTGCGTCCATTGAGTTGTTAATTGCATAAGAACATTAGTTATCAAATCAACGAAGCAAACGTGCAATCTGCTGCAAATATTTGATAATGCAAAGTGTGCTTCCAAATAGAATGAGAGGAAAAGAAAAGGAGAGCAGTAAATGGGGCCATTTTAGTCATTCTTTTCAGGGGCTAGGCTAAGGCAAGAAACTTACTATCAACAAGAAAGACATCTAAAAATATTGCTACTTCCATCCTAATAGAAGAGTAACATTTGGCTAAACACCCATTTTCTAAATTTCCCTTCAAATGTTGCAAAAAAATAATTTTTATCATTTCAATTCATAGCTTTGCTAAACAAATATAATACACTTGGATAAGGAAAGATATGGTCAGTAAAGAAGCCATGCAATATGGAAAGTATTTAAGATATCGGAAAGGAGTTTGCAAGCAAGGCATACAAAGATAAGAAAACGAAAGAGTTGGAGAGACTTCTGACCTTAAACTTGGATCATTTATACAAGGTGTGAAGAACCATCCTTGTTTGCAACTGTATCCAGAGTAAATTAGCTGTGATGGAAGGTCAAAGAAAAACATGAGCATGTGGCAAAATGATTTAACTGGTTATAAGAGGAATAATAAGAAATATACCTAAAATAAATATAATAACCCAGTTTGCTAATACTAAAATCGACCAATTATAATTCAGCAAATGGTCCAAAGAACCTATAAGGTACAGACGTGAAATAACCTACATACGTTGAAAATCAAAGGAGAGCAAAGTAAAGGAAACAAAAGCATCCATATAGAAAACAGCTCTACATCCTTTGAGAACATAATGAGTACCCATATAGAAAACAGCTCAAATCTTCAAGGGGGTATGTAACTTCTTGCCTTTAATTAGAACTTTGTTCCATTATAGGTTGCCTACAAGAAATTTTCTTTAAAATAAAATCCAACTCTAGCTCCACAGAAATGCACAATCAAGAGTCAATCAGACATGTATGGTGGAATCAAACAGTGATGCAAACCTTGTTTGAAACAGGACCTTGAGCGAGGTACGGCTTTTCATTGCGTAAATGATGGAAACCATATGCAACTTGGGCATCCATTCCTGAGTCCAAGACAAACAAACAGAGAATCATATATACCAACCTATGACCATTGACAAGCAAGGAGATTATAGCCCTGCACCAACATTGAGAAAGAACCGACATTGACTACTACTATAGTCCAGAACTCCATATGCCTTTATCTTTACTTTCTACATAAATATGCAGTTGTATCTAATGAATGGAATTGCTTTCTTTAATTTTTAACGTTTTTTACTTTAAGCAATATGAGCCTACGAGGAAATAGAGGTGAAATTTTTCAGAGCTCCATCACTTTCCTTTTTCTTTTCTCCTAGTTTCTTAACGGAAAACATTGATGGAAAGAAAGCTCTCTTTCCTAGCACAAATTTCCAATCTTCTGATTTTTATTGCCTGCAGACATCACACGTTCGTCACTCCCTAGTTTCTACTTAGCAAAACCCAACTTGGAAAACTCAACCTCAATTACTACATCCAAGCACATTAGGAAAAGTGAGTCCCTAATAGACCTCATCAACTCTTTGGCTCTGGCCAAAGATATTCAAATTTATACGAAATTAATCACGCTTGAAAGAAAAATCATGTGAACATACAAAAGAAATATTTCTTACCTATGCTAAAGTAATTATAAAATACTCCGTTATAGCAGGAAACTTTCTCGGGCAATAACCCTTCAACTTCCAAACCCTGCACAAATCAGTCAAAATCAGCAATCATTTGGTGTAGATCGAATTACTGCATCTGCAATAGTTAAACTAACCCCTAATGAAACAAATCCGGCTACCCAAAAAAAACCACAATGGCATATTTCAAAGAAAAACATGAAAACAGGAGCTTGTATAAAAAATTGGAACCCAGCGTAACCAGTCAAATTACTGTATAGATATGTTTCAGTATAGCTATTTTCACAACCTGATCAAGTGCAACATCTTCTGTTGGCTTCAAAGAATGGGGTGCCTCCAGTTCATGACCGGCTGGCATTGATATTGTAAGATTCCAACTGTGACAAACAAAATTCTATTTGAAACAATTGATACTTAAGAAAATAGTATTCCATGATCAAAAATAAATCTAAACAATAATCCATCTACGAAGATGAATACACAAATCTTCGTACTGTATATTCCTTGGGGCACCGTCAATCTTGCACCGGCAACTTCAATCTACCAGGTGTCTCCAATCTTGCACAGGTAACTCCAATCACTCAGGCGACCTTCATTTGCAGTTTTTATATAAACCTTAAACCCAGTAGATGCAGCGAACACACTACCCTTCGTCTACACCTTGGGCTAGATTTCAGCTTTCACAACTTTCTCTTTCTTCATTGCCTACTCTAGTGTGGAGACATCATCCTATGGCTTATGTCTGATGATCCATGAATGCATTCACTCAGCTAGCTTCCAAAAGATACGAATATTAATGATCAATCCCTCTCATCACAAATCTTATTCTTGGAGGGCCTCAAAGCATAAAGAGATCAATAATTCTTTTTCAGTTGAATCTTTCTCATTTAATCAAGACTCTCATTTTCAAATGCAAACTGTTATGCTACTTGTATGCTGTCAACATCACATCATTATCGACTTCTGAAGTTTGGTACGTATTCAAATTGCATGGAGAGAGAGGGAGAGAAAAAGAAAGAGAGAGAGAGAGAGTGGTTGTGTGTGGTGTGATTGCGTGTGAACATTTTGAACAGCTTCTATCAAGTTAATGTTCCTATTTGTGGGTGAATGTATGTACAACACGACCACCAAAAACTAACTTCAATCCTTATACCAAGTTCAGCACCAAGCAGGAGGATTCAATAAATAAATTAACTGATTATATGACATTTGATAACTTCAGTAACAAGATGGTTAAGCGAAAACCAAAATGAGAGCGTTAATATTAGTTGCAAAAACAAATTCTTTCTGTTTATGAACATGGTGGAAGCCAGAGAATTCGGAGATCATTCCATGGAGAAATGATTGAACATTGCAGCTGTTCCAGCACAGACCTCAAAATTATTTTTTATTTTTTATTTACCTCAAAATTAACATATAGCTTTACATAAACATCAGGTAGGATTTTGAGAAGTATAGAAACATCTAACTCACCTATCCAGACGACTAATGGGACCATTACTAGCCCTGTCAAGAGTTTTTGATAGCTTGTTTCCAGTTAAAAGGAAAAGAACCGCCCTTCAAAGAGAATTAAAGCCCCATTTTAGAAAGCCTGGACAGGATACAGTAACAAAAATAAATTCAGTATACTTGAGGCTTACCCAACCAAAACTCCTCGACAAGTCGTTTCCTGTACCAAGAGGTATTATAGCTGTTGGTGGAACTGGCTCCCTCCCCTGTCTAGGAAGATCTCCCAGGCACCCCAAGATCCACCCCACAGTACCATCACCCCCAGCAACCTGTTGGATAAACCTAGTATGTTAATTCCAAGTTGTCATTAGTCCCACCAAAAACATGGATAATACATACTCCCTCCGCCCCCACAATAATATGCAAAATGTGATGGGCACGAGAATTAAGGAGAAAAGTGAAAAGGTGATGTGTTGTGAGTGTAGATAGTTGGGTAGGAGAGAAAAAATTGGGATAGGGAATAGTAAGTGGGTAATTGTTGTGAGTATGAAAAGTGGGTCTCATTTCAATTTTGGGATTGTGCAGATTAACGTGAGACGCCTAAATGGCTCTTTTTGCAGCTTATTGTGGGACGGAAGGAGTATGAATTATATTAACTTCAAGCAAGAGTAACAGATAGGTAAATACAATAATGATAAAATTGCAATAATATGTTATTAGGAATTATGCTATACACATACCACAACCCTCAAGCGTTCACGAGTTTCTTTGGCACACTGGTCCCCAAGACTAGCAAACTTCTCAAGGCAACCCAATCCAAACTGAATAAATTCATGAGGCTTCACCGTCTTGAGATCACAGACCTGGCACAACAACAACAAAAATGCCTAAATCACATATTGAAAGCAACAGAACTAGCAGGTCATCAAGTACAGGTGTGGGCCCAATATATACACTTTGCAGGCAAAAATAAATCGCAATATCACTCACCTATGAACTAGTTGTAAAGATAAATAACGCTTCTTATCATCTGATTCAAGTGCAAATAACATTTTCTAGCAAGAGTCAACATGTGGTATCAAAAACTGTATTACTCCTTTCAAACTATCTGAATAAAGCAGGAATATAAAGTAAGCATAGATGAAACTCTTCTGAAGGATCTGCTAACCATCAACATTATGAAGCCAGGTTAGGGTCTTTACTAGATTTTATGTTAATTTAATTTTGGAGCAAAATGTACATGAGCATTATGAATATCTAACCTTAATGCACGCGTTAGATAAGAAGTTGTGGTTGCAAAAGTAGGTTCTGTTGGTAAGCAGGAGTATGGCTACAAAAGAAACAAATAACTATATAGGTGAATTGGTTTGGCTTTTAGCACTAAATTGCTCAAATTTAATTAGATGTCTTGTAGTTTTGATGCACTTGTCTATTCACCCTGATCAATATTTCTTGCAAACTCAAAATCCTTTGCTTTGTTATGTACAATCTTATCTTATACCCAAATCCATGCCTATCGCACAATTTTAAGATTAATGGTGTGTTTGCAAACCTCATTTCCAAACTTTGATATTGGAATCGGAAGAACAATATTTTTCGTCAGTGGCGAAGCCGCATGTATGGGAAGGGGGTCCCTTAATTTTTGGAAAATGACATTTGAGCACCTTTAAAGTTTTTTGATGTACACTAAAAATACTATTTTTACCAATTTCGACCCCCTTAACTTGTGGTAAACTTTGCACTATGATACCATTTTGACCCCCTTTGTGCCAAATTTCTCTATTAAAAGTAAAATAATAATTCCATTAGCAATCCCGACCCGCTTTGAAAAAATTTATGGCTTCGCCACTGTTTTCATAGAACAGAAATCATTCTTCCAATACCAATGACATGGTATTGGGTTCCCAAATAAACCCTAAGAACCACACACACAATTGGAAATTGGAATGAAAGCTTAAGACTAAATAAATAGATCCACATTGGTTGAAAAAAAATTACATTTGCATATTCACCACCCTGAAAATATTTACACACAGACATACACACTCCTTCCGTTCCACTTCACTTGGTACTAATTTTCATTTTGGTCCGTTTCACTTTGTTTGGTACTACCAAAAATGGAAAGTTTCTATACTCACCGCACCAATCAAATTACTATTTGCCCACTCATTATCTCTCATACTTTACTTTTCTACTCACAACACTTCTTTCCACTAACTCTCTCTCTCTCTCTCTCTCTCTCTCCTATTTTTACTTAATTCTTGGGCCCAAAAATTTAGTACAAGTAAAGTGGAATGGAGGGAGTATATAGTACTATCAAACTACCCCACCTACATTCTATACCTGCATTTTTCACACCAGCCCTCTACAACTGATAGTGTCATCTCAAATCCAAAGCAAAACATTTTATAGAATACCCATGAAAAAAAAAAACTAAGAAAAAATAAATGCCTATGCCTGGAAAAGAGAAGGAATCTGAAAATTTCCTGTAATTTACAGAAATGAAAATCTACATTAAAGTATATTTTTGCAGCAATATCATTAAATTCAGGAGTTTGTTGTTCATCATTCCAAACTTGTGAATCATAATGATAAACACACACACACACACACACACACATACAATTTACGTCAGCATAATATTTAATTGCTGTAGAAGATAAATTACCTGTTCTTCGCCCATCAACTCCTGGAGCCTGGCTTTCAGCTCGGGACCGTGTCGTCCACCGCTCTTGGAATTGACAAATACCACCAGCGGGGATTCCGGTGCGACCAGCGGTTTGGCCCCACCTGAAGTCGATGCCAAAGTGGCGTCGTAATGGGGCATACCGGCGTCAACGTTCTTCTTAGCAACGGCATCTCGAATAGCAAGTCGCAAGTACTCCGGCATCGTGATTTTCTGCCTCAGTTCTTCCTTGGGAATCCTTATTCCTCCCAAAGAACATCCCTTTATCGAGTCTATCACGGACGTCTTTGCCACGATCCGCGTCGTCGACGTCATCGTACCTGAATCAGAACCCGGCGAATCCATCTCTCTCGAAAACTCCGTTAATTGACTCCAAGCAAGCACGTGTTTCTCACACCTCCGATATTTTTTATCTCTCTATATACAATCAATAAGAGAGACGGATAGAAACGTTTGTCGGCGTGACTGTGGTTGTGAGTGAGAGAGTGAGTGTGTGTGAATTGGGGCCGGCCGGCCGCCGGAGGAAGGTTGTGAAAGGGAGAAAGATTCCGGCAAATTTTGCAGTTTCAAATTATGGTTTCTATATATTCATACACGTTTGTTTTTCTTTCCGATTTCTACCCTTCTAGTGGCATCTAATTACGTAATTGCCTCGTTGGAGTATTATTTAAAAGTCCACGCGCGTTTTTCGCTTTCTTTTAGTGGTCCTTCATCCCTCATCTAATGAAAATAGTGAAATTCAGCCCCTGTAGTTTTAGCTATTCCGTAAAGTCAGGCTTAATGGCTTGATAGAAAATTTAAATATCTTATTAAGTGATTTAACAAGATGAGATAATGCAGATTACCAAACATACACTTTTTAGCATAGAATATTGAACGATATAAACCGAGTACGAGCATGGGCCATAAAATGGGTAAAGCTCAGGGGATTGAGCCAAATGGAAAGTATGCATAAGTCTCAAATACGACATAGGAAATGTGATTCCCTACCTATGCTCGTCTTACTCTACTCGTCATATCCAACTATGTAGACTTATACAAAGTGGAGTAATTTTATGACTATGATGACCAGAGAGCTGATATATGCCGACCAAGGCATGCACATATGTCCACCAGAGTCAGGTCTACGCCAAAAAAGCTACCATTATGACGAGGAAAATGGGCTTCCCTACCTTTGATCATCTCTCTTGCCCGGCGTATTCATATGTCGGCCAGCACCCTATGTCGAGGAGCAGACCTTCTAGCCATACATTCAAAAGGCTCTTCTAATCCTACTACAATAAGGACATCATGGAATTAGTATCTAAGTAGAACTTGACTCCTTATATCACCTAACTTTCTATCCAATGCAGGGCACTATCTCCTACACTTATAAATACAAGCCATAAATCACAATTTTCAGGTAACGCATACATTGACTCTGAACTTTTGTCAATTGATTTGCTCTTATAAACACAAATACTTACTCCCACGTGTAGGGCCTTCGTCGGTGAAGCCCTGACTTAGTTTACGTGTTTGTTCATCTGTTTCAGGCTATTCAAGTGTTCAGGATACAACCTTGCCGCTGGATTTGGGCTGATTCGACCTTTTTGGCATCATCAGTTTGGTTACATTGCCGAGAAATGATCGTATTGACCCTTAAATAGCCAAAATTATGTTCCGTTCTTTTAATCCTGATGGAAGAATAACACACTGCTAGCATTACTCCAGATCCGGATAACCATCTTGCGGAGGAAACTCATGGCAATGCTGGAACAACCATACCACTAGCCAATGGTGGATTGCCGCCGCCTCCTCCCCTGAATGATGGATTACCTCCGTTGGGTATGACCTTGCGATTAAGTGGGCAGCCTGTGACTGAGATCCCCTTAAATCCCCCCGTCGTCGACGACGAGGACGACCTGCTGCCAGTCAGACGGGGATGAACGCTGCCCAAGGGGGCACAGGCACATCTCCATCACTAGTTAATCGCAGAACTCTTTTACACCTCCAGATGGACACTTTGCAACACATTTATTAAAGGGTTTATTACAAAAAACTCACTAAAAAAGATGGCATTTACAAAAAAAATATGTAAGATGGAAAATTACAAAAAAACTACTGTACTTTTTTTCTTTTTTTACAAAAAAAAAATTTGTTTTTTTTTTTAATCAGTTTTGGTCAAATAACTGATAATTTCAGTTATCAGTTGTTCAAACAACTGATAATTTCAGTTATCAGTTGTAAACAACTGATAACTGAAATTATCAGTTATTTGAAGAGTAATTTGTGCTTCAAATAACTGATAATTTCAGTTATCAGTTGTAAACAAGTGATAACTGAAATTATCAGTTGTTTGAACAACCGATAACTGAAATTATCAGTTGTTTGACCAAAACTGATTAAAAAAAACCAAAAAAAATAAATTGTAATTTCGAACTTATGTATATTTTTTTTTTTTTTTGTAATTTCCATCTTTCTAAAGTAGTTTTTTGTAAATGCCTCTTTATTAAACGCAAAATTCCTTGCTACAATTGGATCCAGATCATTCTCTAATTTCATTATACCTACCAGGACTTGAATTTCTCATGGCGGAGAGAGTCGCGTTGATTGGCGTGGTAGTCATGTAAATAGGGAAAACCTTCCCCTGGCCAAAATCCCCCACATTGTGACACTATGAGTAGATCCAAGCATCTCCCCGTCCAGGACGTCCCTCCACGTCATAGGGCTCCTGGACACGATCATGCTCGTAATGGAAAAGAACTAAGGAACTAATTGAATAATCAAAGGGACAAGGAGGTCAATTCAGCAGACTTAAAAGCAAGGCTCAGACATGATAGGCAAAAGACTATTCCCCGTCGAAACCCCTCTCCTCGACCTAGGACCCCTCCTCGTCCTAGGAGCCCTCATCGTCACAAGTCCTCCCCGTCTAGAGATAACTCCCGGGAGGAACAGAACTCCTCCTCTCATTCTAGGCCATTGAATGGCAGGGAACCATCTGGACATAGGGAAATCATGTCAATCACTAACAACGTGAAGAACAAAGTCGGGTAAATGGACACAAAGAAAAGGAGAGGACCCATCGAAGTTCCCACTGTAGCGTGGGATTAGATGCGAGGGATCTTCTCATCCTAAAAAAAAGAATTGATGAGATGAAGTTGGGAAAGAAGGAAGTCGAGGAGGATGATACTAGTGTCACTCGTCTCTTATCCCAACGGATTATTGATCAACCTCCCAACCCAGCTCTCAAGATTCCCAACTTCGAAAAGTATGGAGGAACCACTGGCGCACCATGGCCCTCCTCATCAAGGCAGATGACATTCTCTGCAAGGCATTTGCTAGTACCTTTGCCGGAACAACCCTATCCTGGTTTCGTGAACAGAAGAAGGGCAGCATAGATAGCTGGAAATTATGAGGAAAGGTTCCTGAATCACTTTGCCACGGTTGGAAAGAGAAAAAAGAGATTGACGAATCTTGCCAACATTGAGCAAGGCAAAAACGAAACCACTCTGAGTTATTACAACCGGTTTAGGACCATGGCTGACTAGGTGGAGGAAAGCCTAAATGACCGGGAAGTGATTGTCTGCTTCAACTCCGGACTAAGATTCGGAAAATTGATCTATAAGCTCTCTGTCAGGGAGCCAAAAACAAAATCTGATTTGTACAACGTGGCCTATGCTATAGCAATGGCAAAAGAAAAAAGCAAGAAATGATCTACGAAAACGAAAACGGTTGCGATTCCCACCAACCAGGTTTCCAATGAGAGTAACTACAAGGGAAAGAATAGGACTCGGACTACAGAAAAAGCCGAGATTTTCACCCCACTCACTAAACCTATCACGAAGATCATGCAGTTGGTAAATCTACTAGATCCTCGACCATGAAGTGATAGGTCAAAACATGTCTGGGACAACTCTAAATATTGTGCCTTCCACAAGGACCACAGACATGATACAAAAAATTGCATCTTCCTTAAAAGGATGATCCAAAGATGGGTTGATGAAGGGAAACTTGATCGCTACATTATTAATGAAGTATTTAATAGTTAAATGGAATTTACAAAAAACTCATTTTAAAAGATGGAAATTACAAAAAAATACACACAAGATGGAAATTACAAAAAACTTCTATAAAAATTACAAAAAACTACTTTTGTAAATTGAACCACACAAACTATGATTTTTGTCTCGCATTACAAAAGAAGTCTGTTTGTTTGAACAACACAAACTATGATTTTTGTCTCGCATTACAAAAGAAGTCTGTTTGTTTGAACAAGTATACATTACATTGATCATGGTTTCAAAATATGCTGGCTTGATGGAATTTACATTTTTCATTGGATTAACTTATCATCCAGCCGTATTGATAACCATTGATAATAGGTTGAGTGGTTGACTTTGATAACTGTGGACAAAGGCACATGTAGTTTGGACATGACAGCTTTCAAAACTGAAACCATGATGATGAAACAACCGAATACTTAATAAGTATGATTCTACGAAGATATAAAAAAACTCATGGATGCTAGATATAAACAACTGATAAACAACCGATAAACAACTGATAAACATAATAAACAACTGATAAACAACTGATAAACATGATAAACAATTGATAAACAACGGATAAACAACTGATAAATAAATGATAAATATGATAAACAACTGATAGAATTTTACATCTTTTAAACATGATAAACAACTGATAAACATAATAAACAACTGATAAACAACTGATAAACAACTGATAAACAACCGATAAACAACTGATAAACATGATAAACAACTGATAAACATGATAAACAACTGATAAACAAATGATAAACATGATAAACAACTGATAAACAACCGATAAACAACTGATAAACATGATAAACAACTGATAAACAACTGATAAACATGATAAACAACTGATAAACAAATGATAAATAAAATAAAAAATTATTAGGCCATTGGCCAGCCCACTCATGAACCATAGCTGCAGATGTGTGCATTTAAGTGTGTGTGTCAACTTGTGTCTGCTCAAGAAACTATCAAATACCACACAAAATAATCATCTCTGCTCTGTGTGTGTGTGTGTGTGTGAGAGAGAGAGAGAGAGAGAGAGAGAGAGAGCAAATGTGATAAACAAGAAGGGGCAATTTCCTTTGCTCATTTTCATAACAATTCTTAATTAGTAGCAGCAGCAACAGGGTAAATTTGATGATGAGAAGGAGAATTATTATGAAAAAAAAAAGACAAATAGCTGAAATATCAACACTAGCAATTCCTCTCCTCTTGCGTTTCCATGCACTTACAGCACATTGCACCAGTCGCTTCGCTGCCTTTGCCTTGTCCACCGTCCCAGAAACAACTTCCACATCTTCTTGGTTCGAAACAACATCCCAAACCTAAACCACAAAGAAAAAAAAAACCTTTTGAATCAATACTGATCAAGCTATTTACTAAGTTCATGATTTGAAAAAAAAATGTTAATTTCTGATAGCTTGGCCGGAATCAATGGACTCGCCGGAGGGAAGCTTGTCACCGGAGTTGGGTTGGGTAAAGATAGAGAGGGTAAAGAGAGATGGGTGTGTGTTTTGTGTGCAAAAATAATTTTTAGTAATATTCATATTTAGCTAAATAATTTTTTGTAAAATCACAATTTACATGTTTTTTTTTGTAAATAGCATGTTTTTGAGTGAGTTTTTGGTAAAAAGTCCTAGTTAAATTTAGTGATACATAATGTGGTAAAATTTGAATTATGGTATAATTTTGACCACGTTTTTTACCCAATTTCTATATGAAAAATATTATTTATAATTTTACGTAATTATAACCTTCTTGGAAAAAAATAACTTCGTCACTAATGACACACAAAAGTAAAGTGATACATAAAATTTAGTGTGTTTGGCAATTTTGTATGAATTTGTCCTCTAAAGGTAGTCAACAATACAATTAATTTGGACTTTATTGATATAATCTTGATGGAAAAAAAAGGGTTTTATTTTGAAATTGAAGAATAAAATATACTCCCTCCATCCCGGACCTATGTGCTCGGTTTGATTTTTCACGTAAATTAAGGAGAGAGTATTATATTGAAAGTGTTGTGAGTGTGAAATAAAATAGGAGAGAGAATGAGTGGAGGGAATAGTAAATTATAATGGTGTTGTGAGTATTAAAATAATGTAGGAGAGAGAATGAGTGGAGGGAATAGTAAAGATTCCTTTCCATTTTAGGAAATGTGCACGTAGGTTTGGGACGCCCAAAATGGAAAGTGTGCACGTAGGTATGGGACGGAGGGAGTATATTATAATAAATCTCAAAAATAACTCCCTACTAAGTTTAGACAAAAAAGGGTCCAAATTAATTTATAACCGCGCTCATCTAATAGCTATTACTAAACAATTTTATTTTATTTTAATTTCAATCGTTGAATTATTTTTTAGTCTTTAATCTAATGGATGACAGTGGCCAGTTTCCTTTATTCACTTCTTTTTTAATTTTTGGCAAAAATCATATTTTCATCACTGAACTATATCATTTTCAAAATGTTCTCACTTAAATATTTTTTTTTCAAAATATTATCACTGAACTTTTACATTTTTCAAAATATACTCACTCCGTTAACAAATTCACTTAAAATTTGACGAAATCTAGCCACATTAAATATGCATGACTAAAAATTTTGAAAATTATTAATTGTATTTTAATGATGCGTCAATCAAATTTCTAAGATTTTTATGTATATATAAAATATTTTAAATTATAATTATAATTTACATAGTTTAATGCTTATAGTTAAAAAAAAAAATTGGAGAAACTTTAATCAAAGTTAATTAAAGCAGTGCATTTTGGGGATGGACACATATACCTTTAATTTAAGGTAAAATTATTAATTTTAATCAATGTAATAAATATAATTAACAAATTTATTTATGAGAATGAGATTTTAATTTAACTATTTAAACATATTCTAAATTTCTCATATTTTTCCAATAAAAACTTATTAATTTGATTTTGATAAATAAACTTTCATGAAATACAGTTCAATAAGTTTAAAATATTCTATTTTTTACTAGCGAGATGTTACAATTACTCTTATAAATATTTTATTTTTTCGCACAAGCAATAGTTATTGAGATTTTTAGAATAAAGTATCGTCTTTGAACATCATTATAGCCTCCTCAGCCTCCGTCCCAAAGTATTTTTTCACATTTTTTTGTTATAAAAAACAAAAGAAATATTTATTTTGAAACAGGTGAAGTACCTATACAAGAAAAATAGTATTAAATATTATGAAACTGAGTAAGTATCATGAAAATTTTCAGATAGTAAACAGAGATCGTAAACAGATTAGTGGGAACACAATGATCTAGAGTTAGCCAAAATCTGTACAACTGCCAGCAAACCTGTTAAAAATTGATTAAAAGAACTACATGTATTCCTTCATTTTCCCTTTTTTTTAGTAATCAACGATTCAAATTGATTAATAACTGCAACCAATCAACGGATTAGATTAAAGAAGTAACAAAAAGTGTGTCTACAATTAAATGTACCGAAAAAATTCAACGTCTACTAGATTGCGATTTTCAACTTTACTTTTTCTTTCTCGCTCCCCTTTTCATTCTTCACTTTGGACTTCTCGCGTCTCCTCACCCAATCGAAAAGGAGCTATTTTTTTGCGTTTTCTCCATGGATCCCGATCAAATCAAGAAAGTACCAATTCTTTTGCTTTATATACACTTAAACCCTATTCGTTTCGAGAGAACAATTATTAGTGTTGTGAATTCACGCAGCGGAACGGTCCAAGCTTAGAGTAATAATAAGAGCAACACACACGAAAAGTAAATCACACACAAAGGAACACACAAGAATTGTTAACCCGGTTCGTTGCAACAGCAACTACGTCCGGGGGCGCTACCAAGCCAAAATATTCTCTCTAATATTTTCAGATGTTACAATTTATTTCTAGGCTATCACATGTATTTATAGGGAAAAATAAATCAAATCCTAGTAATAATCGAATTCCTACTCAAGAAAGTAATCTTCTTTCTTCCCAAGTCCTTCCAAAATTACTGTCAAAGAGGAATCACCAAGCAAGAGGAGATCTTATCAAAATAGGAAACAAATCAGTCCAGAATCGTGACCAGCGCGACCACCCTCACTAAGTGCGCGTCCGCGCTAATGTCCAGAACCTCCAGCGCCCTTGTTCAACACTTCAGCGCACCCGCTCTGGCCCCTAGCGCGGCCGCCCTCCCCCGACTGCAAGCGCTCCGACGAATTTGAGCCCCCTTGATCTCACCAACTCCTCCGACCGTAGTTCAAATTCCTTTATCCATGGTTTTGACTCCACATCCCAACAATCTCCCACCTGGAGACAAACCATCCATGATACCTCTCTTGAAACAAATTTCAGTGGCCAGCTATTGCGTTGGTAGCGCCCGACCTCTTGTCTAGTTATCCAAGTGAGTTGAAGCTGAGCTACGCTTCAACATAACTGTCGGTTCTACCATGCTCCGAGTCTTCATTCCGAATGATCCTCCCTGCACATCCCCGCTCACTTGCTTGCTAACTATCGATCCTGAACAGCGCGAATCCACGTGCCCCACACAATCACAAGCTTGGAACCTTTGTGTGTTCTTTGCAACCCATCGCATCACCGTTCTAGATCCCGCTCCCATGTTGGCCAAATTGGCTCCGCGTCGGCCGGCTTCATTACCCAATTTTCTACCAATATACCGTTTAGTGAAATTTCTCCCACCATGGCGATCTCGGTCACCACCATTCATCATTGGGATGCGCCTTCGTTTCCCCCAACGACTCATGTTTCATGTGGTATACAACATATATTCCACGCCGCCACGAGCCACCAAGCTAGCTCCGCGGTTTACCTTCCATGTCCCACAACCGAAGGTCACCACACAAACCTCCTTATCAAGTTGCCTTATGGAAATTAAGTTCCTCTTCAAATCCGGAATATGTCGCACATCACATAGCCGCAAAACAGTCCCATCCGTTGCTTTGACCCGAACAACCCCTTTTCCAATGACCTTGACAGGATTATCGTTTTCCAAACGAACAACCCCAAAATCACCCGGAACGTACTGCTCCATTCTTTCTGCACTGGTGCATGAATGAAACGTCGAGCCCGAATCCAAAACCCACGAATCTGTTGAACTGCTCCCACCCAAGATTAATGCATCCGTTATCTCCTCAGTAACATTCAATTCCCTCGCTCTGCCTGACCGCTTCGGACAACTTCTCCTAAAGTGCCCCTTCTCCCCACTATCATAGCAAGTAATCACCTTCTTGCCACCCTTACTCTTTTCACCGACATTTAGTGCTAGCCCCGATGTCCCACCTTTGCTCTTTCTACGAATTTCTTCGCCAAGAATCACATCAACGACATCCGAAAACTTCAATTTCACTTTTCCTGTTGAAACGTTAACTGCTATCGCAGTCGTATCCCAACTTTCCGGCAAAGAAGAAAGTAATATCAACGCTAGTACCTCGTCATCAAGAGTAACAGCCACGAAAGATAGTTGGGTCGCAGTAGATTTGAATTCACTTATATGCTTTGTTGTCGACATGCCTTCCACCATCCTTATATTCAACAGCTTTCTCATTAGATGAGCTTTATTCGCCGCCGATAGTGCCTAGTACATGCTCGCCAACATCTCTAACATCTCCATGGTAGTCTTCGCCTCCAAAACATTCTTCGCCACATCCTTGGTCAACGTTTGCCTAACAAGCCCTAACGCTTTCCGATCCAAGATTTCGAATTTTGCTTCATCTATGTCCGCCGACTTTTCTTTTAATGGTAGATACAAATCCTTGTTCCACAGAACATCCTCGATTTGTGTCTTCCAAAAAATTGAAATCCGTCCCATCAAACTTTTCGATCAACACCTTATTACAATCCTCCAAAGCTCCCAATAAATCCATGGGAAAAGATAACCCAAGCAATGATTCGACAAAATCAAAAGCTTTGATACCAGTTGTTGTGAATTCACGCAGCGGAACGGCCCAAGCTTAGAGTAATAATAAGAGCAACACACACGAAAAGTAAATCACACACAAAGGAACACACAAGAATTGTTAACCCGGTTCGTTGCAACAACAACTACGTCCGGGGGCGCTACCAAGCCAAAATATTCTCTCTAATATTTTCAGATGTTACAATTTGTTTCTAGGCTATCACATGTATTTATAGGGAACAATAAATCAAATCCTAGTAATAATCGAATTCCTACTCAAGAAAGTAATCTTCTTTCTTCCCAAGTCCTTCCAAAATTACTGTCAAAGAGGAATCACCAAGCAAGAGGAGATCTTATCAAAATAGGAAACAAATCAGTCCAGAATCGTGACCAGCGCGGCCGCCCTCACTAAGTGCGCATCCGCGCTAATGTCCAGAACCTCCAGCGCCCTTGTTCAACACTTCAGCGCGCCCGCTCTGGCCCCTAGCGCGGCCGCCTTCCTGACCAGAAACTGCTCCGACGAATTTGAGCCCCCTTGATCTCACCAACTCCTCCGACCGCGGTTCAAATTCCTTTATCCATGGTTTTGACTCCACATCCCAACAATTAGCTGATCGAACAATTCTCTCCCCACGTAATGATGATGTAAATGATATAAATCTTGCAGCATTAAAGATATTTCTCGGTGAGATCATTAGTTACCTATCCGTAGACAAAAATGTGGATGATGATACGAGCGATCTGATCTTGGCAAATCAATACCCAATATAATATTTGAACTCACTTTATCCTGTCAGTTTTCTCCTTTCACACTTGCAGTTGAAATTCGGTTATCCAGTTATTTTGATGAGGAATCTTGCACCTAGGGATGGTTTGTGCAATGGAACAATATTGAGGGTAGTTTGATGTGGGCATCGTATTATTGAGGCTGAAATCTTGACCGGAGATAAAGAAGGAAATTTGGTATTTATAACAAGAATTTCTCTTACCCCTTTTGCGACTGAATTTACTATTCTAATTACACGACGCCAATTTCCAATTAGGCTGTGCTTTTGAAATGACTATAAATAAGTTATAAGGTCAATCTATTAAATTTGTCGGCATTGATCTTCAAACACCGGTGTTTACTTATGACCAATTATATGTTGCGTTATCTCGATGTACTTCGTTCAGTAGCATAACGATTCTCTTGCCAACGGAAAATAACACATCCCCAACAAATATTGTTTATTCTGAATTTCTTTTATAAGAGTTTAATCACAAAGAGGTACGGTAAATAGCTATTATATTTACATACATGTTAATGATCATATTACTTATAAAATGTCACGCGCGCGCACACACACACACACACACACACACACACACATATATATATATATATATATATATATATATACATATATATATATATATATATATATACACATATATATATATATACCTATAATACAATAGAGGACTGTTTTAACTGTCTCTTAGCCCCCTATAAGTGGTGGCTGAGATTCAAAGTTGAAAATCTAATTCAAGGGCTGAGATTGAATCTTGAAAAAAAAAACTATCCACTCACCCCAGCAGTTACAACCCTTATAACCTCTTTCCCCAAAACTGATAACTCATTCCCCTCAAACCCGCCACCACCAATGTCGTTAATGGAATTCAAACAGAAAGCTTCGAAATCTAAACTCGAGTTCTAATCTGTCTTCCTCTATTCGCTGGCGAGTCAACGGAAATAACGATGACAACCCCTTCAAAGCTTCATACGGTCAAAATTGAGGGTTCAAAGGCAGTTGTGGATATAGATCTGAGAACATCCGCGTATGAGGCTAGATTTCTAGGTGGGTTTGTGAGGGTTGAATTTCGATGGATTTGTGGGGGTTTAGGTTCATGGCGAGGTATATACATAATTTGGGTTGTATAAGGATGAAAAGATATGGAGGGGTTTACTTTCTTGGTTGGATTTCATGGTGGAGAAGTGATGGATGAGGCAGAGTGTGGTGGTGCGCCTTCGAACCAGAATAATGATTAAGAAAAGGAATTGATGAAGAGGGGAATGGGTTGTTTACCTAGCCTATTGTAGAGTGAATATGCATGGAAAGTCGTCTCCATTGAAATACGAGGAGAGAGAAAGAGAGAGGTTCGTTAATGGAGATGATCGGCAAACAGAAACTGTGAGGGGCTTCGGTGTACGTTGGTCTTACGTTGGTCTTCGCAACGAACGACATCAACTTTATGTCCATTCAAGAGCTCTTTGGCTATGATGGAGGACAATCGTCCGAGCATGTGATGGCGGGCATCCACCACCACCCGCCGCGCGCAAATACCTGATCCAGATACCATGTTCTCTCACCTCTCACTCTCTCTCTCTCACACGCACTCTTCCGGCGACGGTGCTAATTTCTCAAAGGTTTATAAAATTAGGGTTTTGTTTCATATAAATAGGTGCTGACTATTGGCTAGGGCTTTACATTGGCAGGCTGAATTGTGCTTTAAGGATTACACATATTCTGGTTAGGGGGACTTTGGGCCTTAGCCTGTCCAATAAACGGCCCAAATTATCCTCTGGCCCATCTACCTTGTGGCATTTTTTTTTCTTAAGGAACCTTGGGGACAGTAAAAAAAATGAATGATCAAAAATTTTAAAAGAAATTGCTCAGAAAATATAAGAAATTTTTGGTCATTTTTTTGGACCAAAAATATTAATATATTTAAACTTTTTAGTAATATAAATATTTTGTTAAAAATTATATATATATATATATATATTTAAATAATAGTCTCATCATATTCCATTTCTAAGTGTGGAATAAAGCATTAATAGAGTCAAATCACCTGTTATATAGCAATGGTGGCTTCCCACTCCATATCTCTGCAGTCTACAATGCATTTAAAAAATTGACATTTTGGGTAGATCATAAATTTTACTCCTATTTGTAATGCTTTAAGTTGACTTTAATTTTAATATTTATTTAGAGACAGCGAAAATATTATAATAACATAATCATATGATATGATTATGTTATCATTGCATGTTACGTGTTGAAACAATCGATCAATAATAATAGAATCAAACTTAAGCAAAATGAGCATGGCGAATGACATTTTGAGCCCCAAAGTTTAGGGGTGTTCTTAAGATGGGCCACATTCTATCAATAATTACAATATAGAGTTCAAAGTCATATTCTGTTAACATTTCAAGGTTTTTAACCAATTTTGTTAGAAAAATCCGTTAAATGATCACGTACAAGTCACGTGTCACTTAACGGAGGATGTTTTTTAACACAAATTCTTTCGTTGTTGTTTTAATGAAAAATTCGTTAAATGATTTAGTTGTTTAGTGGTTGGAGGTTTTGTTTGGGGTACAAGGGTATTTTTATAATGGTAAAATGGGGATTAAGAAAATATTTTTTTAGTAATCCTAAATGAATAACGGTCCCAGATAATCGACTTTCTCATATTTTCTACGGCAGTTACACAAACAAACCACCCTCCATCAGATGTTGATTATGGAACAAAGTAATCATCAGGTTATGGGGTAGATTTTTTTATTTTTATTTTTTGGATGGAAGGACGACGATTTCATCATTTCTTTAATTTGTGTACTGTAACCGTGCCAGTGGCACGGGTCAGAGAATACTAGTATATATACATATACTCTATATATTATATTGATATGTTTAAAATAGGCTCCCACACATTCGATTGGAAATCTACAACAAACTCAACCTACAGTATAAGAGACTAAACCTCTAATTCATACTCCCTCCGTCCCAATAGTAGCCGCCCAATTTTTGGGTTGCACGCAAATTAAGTAAATGAGGGAAAAATAAAAATGTTGTGAGTGTAATTTGAAAATAGGAGAGAGAATTAGTGGAGGAAATAGTAAATTATAATAGTGTTGTGAGTATTAAAATAATGTAGGAGAGAGAATGAGTGGAGGGAATAGTAAAGATTCTTTTGCCAAAAAAGGAAAGTGAAAGCTTTTAACGGAACATCCAAAATGACAAAATGGGAAGCTTCTATTGGGATGGAGGGAGTATGTTACAAATGTCTGCACCTCCATTGATGTATGATGATATTTGGGATGACCTTATTTATTCATCGAATTGATATGTATTTTTATGTTTAAATATAATTGAATACAATATATTAAATAATTAAATTGATATAATTTATACTCCCTCCGTCCCATCAAAATTGATACTTATTTCCTTTTTGGTCCATTCCATCAAAATTAATACTGTCCAAAATGGCAAAGGAATCTTCACTATTTACCCCACTTATTCTCTCTCTTATTTCACTTTTACACTCACAACATTCTCTCTTTTAACTATTCCTCCCACTCATTCTTTCTCCTATTTAATTCTTCATACTCATAACATTTTCTTTCACTTTTTCTCTCACTTACTTTTTCTTAATCCCCATGTCCAGAAATTTGATATCAATGTTGGTGGGACGGAGGGAGTATCTATTTTTCTGTAAATGTAAATGCAAGAAAGCGTTGGAACTTTTTGTGGATTACACATTTAATTTAAATGCATAGTAAATAATGCATTCGGACACAGACGTGTGTGAACTACAATGAATTCTACAAAACGAAAATGAAGTGTAAGGTGAGTGGTTGTTAAACATAAATGCTAGTTACCTAACCACAGTTGAGCTATATGACAAGTTTCTTAAAGTACAAGGTGGTGAAATTTTGGGAATGTATATTTTTAAATAGGACATTCAAAATAAAATTTTATACATTTTCAAGTATAATGGAGGGAGTACCATTTTTATTTTAAGGATTATTTTGAAAATATTAAATTTTAATTTAAAAAAATTATAAATATTTTTACCAAGAAAAAAAAAATCATTTAGGAACAAAATATTTTATCTTAATTTATCAATGCTATTAATATATTGTTTGCTTTCAAATTTCCACGCACAATCAATATTATCAGGATATTAACTTAATGTATACTCCCTCCTTAATCTTAAAATTAAAAAAAAAGTCTAACACAAAAATTAAAAAGAGATATTTTTATTATAAAATATAAATAGTGGGGGTAAGATATTTGAGTTAAAAAGTGGAGTATGAATTTTGAGTGAGGTATTAAATAGTACTCCATCCGTCCCATTACAAAAGGAACAAAATGAATTTTTCATAAAAATTAACAAAAATATATAGTGGAATAAATATTGTGTGTATGAAAAATGAGGTGGAAGGGAGAAAAAGTGAAATAGAAAATAGTAAATACATAGATGATGTGTGTATGACAAGTTAGTCCTGTAAATAAATAAATAAATATTAAAAAAAAATCTTTTTTAAACTTATGTCTTATGTCTGGGAGGTCAAAATGGGGATTTTATATACTCCCTCTGCCTATTTTATTAGTTCACGGTTACTGTACTCACGTAAATTAAGGAGGAAGTATTATATTGAAAGTATTGTGAGTGTGAAAGTAAAATAGGAGAGAAAATGAGTGGAGGGAATAATAAATTATAATGGTGTTGTGAGTATTAAAATAATGTAGGAAAGAGAATGAGTGTAGGGAATAGTAAATTATAGTGGGGTAGGGTTATTATTTTAATAATATAAAGTTTCCTTTTTAGAAAAGAAACAAAATGTGAACTTTATAAGTGGACGCCCAAAATAGAAAGTGTGAAATATGTAAATGGATGGAGGGAGTATTTTATAATGAGACGGCGAAAATATATGGTTTTCTGTTGTGAGCATGTTAGGCTCTTTAAATAAAAAAATCTTACTTCCTTCTTTTCTAAATGAAATATCTAAATTTTATTTTAATAATCACTCTAAGCTTCCTTGTTTACTAAATGAATATCTAAATTTTATTTAAAAAACCACTCAAAAATGTTTATATATTTTAATGACAAGTGTATATATATACTCCCTCCGTCCTATAAAATCTTACCCATTTTGCTATTTTGGACGTCCCACTTTCCTAAAAATGAAACTTTTTAATACTTCTTTATTCATGGGACCCACTTGTCATACTCACACAACTATCCACTTAGACTACCTACAGTAGGCGAATGAAATGGGGATGAAATCTCATTTCTTCCGGCTGAACAAGTGCAATGGTTAAATGAAACAAGGTTGGATGAAAAGGTGGGTTGAAATGTTTCATCCGGATTGAAACATTGCTTTTGCCTTTTTTTTTTTTTTTTTTAAGTTGCCACGTGTCAAGGCCTTATTGATCCGTACTTTATCATTTTTTTACCCAATTATTTAAGCTCAATTATCTCATAATAAATGATTTAAAAATAAAAAGAAAAATTCACTAAAATTCATCATTTTTTTCCCTACAAATTGATATAAGTTTCATTTGATTTGGACACAAAAAAACACTCATTTTTCAATTTGAGCTGAATTATCACCTACTAAATTAATTTTTTTTTAATTTTTTTTTCACCAAAATTCATCATTTTTTCCCTACAAATTGATATAAGTTTCATTTGATTTGGGCAAAAAAAAAAAAAAAAACACTCAAAGTGATGGGGTATAGAATGATGAGTTGGAGGGAGTTGAAATTTAATTTAAGTTAGCCATTGTAGGGGGGTAGATGAAATATTAGGTGGATGAGAAAAAGTGTAAAAAGTGTTAGATGAAATGGGGAGGGGATATTAAACCATTGTATGCAGTCTTACTATTCTCTATCCCACTTTCTCTCTCCTACCCACTCACAACTCCTACTTTAATAACATTATATATATTCATTCCTTATTTTTCGTTCTCAACAGTAAACGAGTAAGGTAATGTGGGACGGGGGGAGTATATATATATATATATATATATATATATATATATATATATATATATATATATATATATATATATATATATATATTCTAGATATCCACTTTCTAAACATTTAGTTTTACGATAATAAAATAAATAACACGTTTTTGTCGATAAAAATGCATTTAGGGATTAAGTTTAAAAAAAAAGATATGTTCCATCAAAAAAGGCATAAAGTTGGCTTGCACGAAAATTAATGAGAGTTAATAGTGGAGTAAGTGTTGTAAGTATGAAAATTGAAGTAGCAGATAGAAAATGGGATAGAAAATAGTAAATGGATAGTTATTGTAAGTATAACAAGTGGGTCTAATAAATAAAAAATTATTAAAATATTTCCATTTAAGTGTGTATCTTTTTAAATGAGACACACAAAATAAAAATTTGTATCTTTTCAAATAAAACGGATGAAGTTTTTGTTTTGAAATAAAAAATTTAAAAATAGACATTCATTTAATTTAAGGGCTTAGACTTTCTCTTCTTTTGAGATTATCTATAGTATAAATTAGAGTGGTGTTTGTCACAGTCACTACTAGAAACAGGGCATTTATCGACGGACGGCGTCCGTCGGTAATACCGACGGAAAACAAACGGTTACCGACGAAAATTAATTTTATTTTACCGGAATTTTTTTTTTTAAATTTTGATTAGTCCGTCGGTAATTGATAAAATTCCGTGGGGTCCGTCGGTAACAAAGCCATATATAAATTGAAAACTTCCCCATTTTAATTACGCATTCCTCAGTCTCAAATATAATATGCAAAGAACACGAACCCTAGTCTGAACACGCCGTCGCCGTCGAGGCCTTTCCATTCGCCGTTCGTTGTCGCCGTCGCCGGTAAGCTCGCTTTCTCTCTCTCAATTCCTTGCTCTCTCTCTCACTCGATTTCTCTCTCTCACTTTCTCTCTCTCTCTCTCATTAGTCACAGCCTGAAATTACCCGGGATTCCGCGCGGGGGGCGCGAAACGCGGTTGTCTTTCGCGAGGGGTTGGTGTCTGAGACCTCGCTTCATGGGAAGGAAAAAATGAGGAGTCGCCACGCGGTTTTTGTATTTTGAGCCCAAACGTTGAGAAACGGCTATTGAAAATGGTGTCGTTTTTATTGGTAGCAAAAACTTAGGAAAAGACTTTGAAAAGGGGGATCATTTTTATTGGCAGCAAAAACGAGTAAAAAGCTTTTAGTACCAGAGATTGTTAGGTTCGGAGGTCAAGTTACGTTTCGGGTAGAGTATTACGAGATCGCCCGAAATGCCTCGCATGACGAGTCTTTCTACCTTTCTCGAAATCGTGTGTGTGTGTGTGTGTGTTTTGAAATGGGGGCTTGAATGACAAGCTTAATCTTGGTTTGAATGTCAAACGTTGATTAGGTGACTTTGTTTGAAAAGACGAGCGTTTGAATGACAAACGTCGATTTTGAGTTTGAAATGAGCGTTTGCGTGGCAAACGTCGATTTTGAGTTCGAAATGAGCGTTTGCGTGGCAAACGTCGATTTTGAGTTTGAAATGAGCGTTTGCGTGGCAAACGTCGATTTTGAGTTTGAAAAGGAGTTCGAAGGCCGAACTCCGGTTTTTTGAACCTGGCGAGTCATTGTTAACGATTTTTGCGGGAAAAATGCGTATTAAATGATTTTGAGTGTCAAATGGCGGCTTTTAGTTTAAAGATGAGCGTTTGGAGGCCAAACGTCATGTCGCGCGTTTTTTGAAAGAGAGTTCGACGGACGAACTCCGGTTTTGAACAGGGTATGACATTGTTAACGATTTTTACGGGAAAAATGCGTATTAAATGATATGCGATCAACGAATCGGGTTGCGACTCGGACTTTGAAAAGTAAATACTATCACGATCCAAACGGGTCGGACTTATAAATGACAGTATTTAAAGCAGTGTCAACGGAATCAAACGATCCGGAATCGTAAATGACGATCAACGAGGCCAATCGGCTCGGAATTGTAAATGACAGAAATTAAATGACGATCAACGGATCGATCGATCCGGAATTGGTAAATGACAATAAAAGTAAACGGAACGGGGTCGGAACGCCGTTTTAACCCGTGATTACTTCTCTTACGGAAAGAGAAGAGGATCGAGGGACTAAAACGTATCGGACCCCGTTAGACGGAGGCATCTACATTTTGATAATGTTGTTCGTAAACCGAGACGGAACAAGAGATTTAGAGAGAGGGAGTTATACCTATGGCTAGGGTCGAATCCTTTGGCTCGGGAGGTGTGTACGGGACACGGAAAGTGATTCGAAAGGTTGCTTCGAAGTAGTAAGGTGCATATTTGTTCGAAATACGAAGGTTTCACGCGAATCGAGACAGAACGGAAGCTCGGAAGGGGTGGAAACCAGTTTGGGCCGAGGGGGTGGTGATTTTTTGGGGTAAAAATCCTCTTTCAATGGCTTTGACAGCCATTTCTATTTATAGGTGAAAAATGCAGTAGGAGTCCGGACGGACTTTGCCTGAATCCAGGGGGTTTTGTGGTATTTTGAGAATTTGAAGGACTTGCTGGCAATTTCAGAAAATGTGCACAGGAGTCCCACGGACTTGGCTTGCAAATCAGGGTATTTTGGTCTTTTGGCCTTGATTTGTGATCGAAGAGTGACTAGAGGGAGGTGGCATGGCCGCCACGTGCCCTCCGAGTCACCCAAACCTTACGGGAGTTCGTTCCCCGGTCCCGCTTTGTCCGCTTTTTAAAATAACAAGGAAAATGTCCGAAATGCCCCCGGAAAGTGCCGGAAAATGCGTTTTTCAGGGAAAGCCATACTTTTACGTGAGATGACACGTGTTAAGTACGGTTCGATGTTGGGATGCACGGGGCAGTCCCGGGACGTCTCGTTGGCACGGCAACGGGGATTTTAACGAGTTCCGGTTAACCTGGAGCGGGCCAGTTAACGGATTTCGGTTAACTTTCTGACGGATTTGGACGATCCGGATTTGGGTACTTACAGTTAGCCCCTCGGCGACGTCTCCTCCGAAGGAGGTGGGGTCGTTGAAAAAGATAAGGATCCAAATCGGGATGCCTTACTTTGAAAGAGACCTGGGCGGTCAGCTGGCTGGACCCTTAGAGAAAGGATTCCTACGTATCCCGAGCGGGAATCAAGCCGATCGTAGTTCGAAAGGGGGCAAGGGCCGCGCATGGGGACCTTGACCTGAGCGAGACATGTTAGGAGGCGTCTAAACCTGAATGAGACCATTCGCGAGGTACCTGTACCTGAATGGAGACTGTTAGGAGGCGTCTGAACCTGGGACTTCTGAAACCTTCGAGGGCGTGTGGCGCCTCAAACCGGAGTTGCGATGCTGATGAGGGCGTTCGTGCCTTGGGTGCTGGGCTTATTGCTGTTGCCAGGTTTATCTGCCAGGGATAGGGTGGCAATGAGGGGAATGGTTGTGTTAAACTGGCGTTATTAACAACACGGTGGGATCGACATTTCTTCTTTAGAATCCTGCTGGGGATGAGCATTCGGGCTTACCTTGATGGCCGAAGAGGGATTGTTGTGCGGGCTTACCTTGATGGCCGCTGAGGTGGAACGGTCGGGCTTACGACTGGCGGCCGGGGAGATGAATGTTCACTTGCTGAAGTGAAAAGGTGTTCGGGCTTACGAGGATGGCCGAAGAGGGATTGTTGAAAGGCGTTCGTGCCTTGGGGTTCGGGCTTATTGCTGTTGCCGGTGAAGATGAACAGCGAAGGTCTCGATAGGAGAGTGGAGGTCGGACTGCGAAGGTCGGGATTGACTGTTTGAGATGGGACCATGAAAGGTCAAGATGGGGGATTGAAATCGGACCGTGAAATCGGACCGTGAAAGGTCGCGATTAAGGATTGAAATCGGACCGTGAAAGGTCGCGATTAAGGATTGAAATCGGACCGTGAAAGGTCGCGATTAAGGATTGGAATCGGACCGTGAAAGGTCGCGATTAAGGATTTGAGATCGGACCGTGAAAGGTCGCGATTGAGGATTGAGATCGGACCGTGAAAGGTCGCGATTGAGGATTGGAATCGGACCGTGAAAGGTCGCGATTGAGGATTGAAATCGGACCGTGAAAGGTAGCGATTAAGGATTGAAATCGGACCGTGAAAGGTCGCGATTGAGGATTGAGATCGGACCGTGAAAGGTCGCGATTGAGGATTGAAATCGGACCGTGAAAGGTCGCGATTGAGGATTGAAATCGGACCGTGAAAGGTCGCGATTGAGGATTGAAATCGGACCGTGAAAGGTCGCGATTGAGGATTGAAATCGGACCGTGAAAGGTCGCGATTGAGGATTGAGATCGGACCGTGAAAGGTCGCGATTGAGGATTGAAATCGGACCGTGAAAGGTCGCGATTGAGGATTGGAATCGGACCGTGAAAGGTCGCGATTGAGGATTGAAATCGGACCGTGAAAGGTCGCGATTGAGGATTGGAATCGGACCGTGAAAGGTCGCGATTGAGGATTGGAATCGGACCGTGAAAGGTCGCGATTGAGGATTGAGATCGGACCGTGAAAGGTCGCGATTGAGGATTGAAATCGGACCGTGAAAGGTCGCGATTGAGGATATGAGTGATGGTGAAAACCATTAGGAATTTTAACGTCTGGAGACGGGCGTTAGTGAAAACTAACTGGGAATTTATCCTCGGGGGATGGGGGGTTAGAAATGTCTAACTGGGGAAATTTTATACTTTCGTGCGGGCCAAAAGAGGTAAAATTGAACCGCATAAAGCCGAGGGCCAAAGTGGCAAAAAATTTCTCGGTGCAAGAAGAGTCCTACGGACTTTTATTGAATTGACCACTGTGTCCTTTTCAGCGCCGAGGCCGAGGAAGGAGAGGCCATTTTCTTCCATTAATTCCGACGAGGAGGAGAGAAAAGAGGAGAGAAAATCCAACCCAAATTGCAAGGTTTGCTCGTATTTGTGAAGGAAAATCGCTATGGAAGGTGATTTGGGACCAATGGCTCGCCACGGAAGGACCGATGACGAAAGAACTCGATTGGTTCGGACCATTCGAACCATTGTGCATCCATTGAATCCAGCGGAGTTTTATCCGGCGAGGGATAGACACAACTCCAAGGATGGGATCAAGAGACAAGTAAGCTTCCTACAAATTCAATTAATTTTAAGAATGTGCATTCTTTAAATGTTAGAAATTTGTTTAGGAATGAACTTAGGGATTTTGGTGCCCGAATTGGGGCTTTTGACTTTGCCATGAATTGTTGTCGAAATTGACTAGGATGTAGTTCAATTGACACTATGTGTAGATGACATAAAAATTTTGGTTGCAAAATTCCATGTCTAGATGCATTTTCCAAAATTAAAGTAGCTTTAATTCGGGACGGAGTAAATTTTCGAAATGTTCGAAAGAGATTTGAAAGTTCCGAATTCGACGGAGTTTTCGAAAGATTTTGAAAGTTCCGGATTCGACGGAGTTTTCGAAATGATGGGAATATACGTAGGAAATGAATGAGAACCGTATCTGTATTGCATCCTTTTGACATGCGTTGGTGCATTCTGTTGACGTTGCTTCTGTGCTGTTTGTCTGCAGGGGACATGGACGGTTAATACCCACAACCAGAAGAGTCGGGGTGCTTTTGAGGCGGTGCGAGCATTGTGGGATATTATCCCGAACGTGGCTCGAGAGGGGGAGAGGAGTCCGCGGCAGCTGGTGCTTGACTCCGGCCGGGCCGGGTTCATCGCCAGCGTGGCTGCGACACCGATACGCCGAGGGCCGTGTCCATGTATGTTGCTCGAGCGAGTATTGGTGGGATACGACCCACACTTTCAATTTCAGATGGGGAGGCGACGGTGACTCCCACGGATTTTTCCGCTATCACCGGGTTGCCGACTTACGGCAACACGCCGGTGCGGGTTGATGGTTACACCCCTGAGCAGCTTGTCTAGGCTGCCGGGTTTTGATATTACCGATGCCGGGGGCTTAGGCATTCGGCACAGCCGATGGAGAGGCATCTCGGGAGGCGGGTGTCGCCGCTTATCCGGGCCGGGATCCTCGAGGATGACCGCGGAGCGCCCGGCTCGAGGGTTCCTTTGGTTTGCGCCGTCGCCGACTTTGTTCCCGACTTCGACACATCCCGTCACTTCCTCCGCTCGGTCACCGATAGACTCGATGCCGCAGGGGGTTCGCGTGGGGGAGGCCGGATCGGCCGAGCTCTACCATTCTCTGGACAGTTCTCGCGAGGAGAGGAGCACTCCTTTAGCCGCTTCACGCCCGTCTTGGATGTAAGTTTACGTACTTTTTCTCTTCCTTGCCTCTTTTATGTACTCGTATGTATCTCGCTTTCAGTAGCCGACATAACTTTCCATTCTCTTGGCGGTGTCCGGGTGCTATGAGGTGTTCAAATTCGCAGATTGGGACATCAAGGAGCCGTACCGACCCCGTTCCCTCGCCATGTTGGTTTGGCGTAAGAAAGCGAAGAGGGCGGTCTCTTCGAGAGTTGGCACTCGAGTGTCATACGAGGAGGTGTCTCGTGCACCGAACCGGGAGTTCTCTCGAGAGGATCCAGCTTGACTTGGTGGAGTAGGTTTGACGCCGTCGCCGTTCGTATTGCTAGCGAGACTACACGGCGGAGGAAGCTCCCGGTGGGACTTCACTGCGACGCCATGTATCTCGGGGGAGAGGGTGACTCGTCAGCATAGGCCGGGGTCCCTTCCTTTCGTGCCGGTGGATCCTCCTATGTACATGCAAGATCCCCTGGAGATGCCGATGGATGAGCCGGAGGGGTACATACAGTGGCGTGTACTACACCGAGTACATCATAGCGGGGCCGCCATGATGCTTTCTTGAGGATGAGGCCGAGGAGCCCGCAGTGCAAAGATAGAGAGGGCGAGGTCCCCGGAGGTCCTCGAGATCTTCCGGTCCCGCGAGCTAGGCCGGGCGTACGAGGGCCGGATGGTTCGCGTAGGCGACTTGTGATCCCGCTCTCCTACCGAGCCGAGACCACGATACAGGGCCGACCATAATGCTTCTAAGTGAGCACCTTTTGATTTTCTCGCATTTGATAGTAGTATTCTCGCAAATGTTGCATCTCGTACTTCTCGCTTGTCTTCCGATGACTTTCCCGGTTCGCAGTGTCCGGCCGTACGTACAATGAAGCCACGAGGCCGGGTGGACGGTGGTCCGCCACGCTAGGAGACTCGTGGAGTTCATACGGTGCGCCTCCTGAGGAGTGTAGATGTCCGTGATCGGGGCCGTCTAGGCCGAGATTCGCCCGCTCCCACACCGGTGGGGAGGACTTTACACAGGGTTCGGCCGGTTCGCGGGCGGAACGGCTGGATTTGGAGCTCCTTCTTCCGCGCACTCGGGCGCGAGAGGGGGAGTCCTCGAGTTCGCGTACTCCGAGGAGGCCCTTCGCCTATTCCCGACCGGGAGGAATTTAGAGAGTTCCTGTTTGCGACGGATCCGGCAATGGCGGAGCAAGACATCGAGTGCACGGATGACGAGCAGACTCGCAGTAGTCCTGTTTTACCGCTTTCTTTCTTTATTGCTTTGTTTAGACAAAATGCATGTATTTGTCAGAACAAATTTGATTTGAACTATATTTGCAAAAAGGCGCCCGCGGGCGGAACTCGTACTTCGCATATTTATTCTCGTGATCACCTTCTCGTTATTTTTGGCAAATAAGGAAGTAGGTTAATCAAAAATAAATAAAATGAGAAATGCACTAAAAATTGAACGGGTCAAAATTAAGCATGTATGCACTAATTATTAATTATTTGCATCGTTGCACGAGCCCTGGGCTAAGGGATACCGATATTGGTTGAATGAAACCATGGGCAAGACGCAGTTTCTTGAGGGTGAACAGGAGTTGTTTGGAAATGTTTCCAATTTAGGGGCAATGGGTCAGCAGAGTTGACCAAGTCAATCGCAGAGGGAGTCCGACCGGACTTGGAATGAATTTCCGCATTCTTTAAATTGCGCTCACTTTGCAATTGTTTAAGAAATCGCGCATAGTTTTTGATCATTCATTCCGTCGAATTCTCTCAAACTTTCAAGGTTCCCTTCATTTTTCATGGCTCCCTTTCCCAAGTTATCGTCTCGGATGCAAGAGCGATATTTGGACAACTTTCGCCGTGGGTACGGAACCACACGAGGCGTAACAAAGGGTTTTCGAAGGTCAGCATTACGGGATTAAATCTGTTTGGGCTTTGAAGGAGCTCATGCATTGGGATCTTTTGAGAGCTGCGTCTCGCTTTCGGGACGTACGGAGGAATGTGTACAGCTTTTCGTACAACGAAGTCACTCCTACGTTTGAAGATTTTGGGCCATTCTCGGGAGGACCTCGAGACGGAACAGCTAGTTCTTCCGTATCTTTGGTGGCATGGCCACTGTTGAGAAGCTAGTGTCTTTGTTTGGTATCTCGGCGGGAAGCATCGGGATGCGTACGGTGATACCGATTACATTGACATTTCGGGGCTCGCCCGGAAGATTTGCCGGAGTTGAGGGGAGCGTCTTTTCGTGGGACGCGTTTGCTCGTGCGCGATAGCTACTCTGTTCACATTCACTTCTGCAGGTGTGTGCCATCACGCTGTCATGGACTGGTGAGGCGATGCGGAGTGGGGAGACATCGTCCGCCGGTCTTGGGCGAGACGTTCCTGGGCATAGGTCGGATGGCGACCGGTAGCCGATACATGTGGGGAGGAGTCCCGCTATGCCGACCATGTGGTTGAGGAGAGAGGTGCAGATGATGCCGAGGTGCCAATGTCTTGTGACGCTTGGTCTTTCTCGCGACGTCCTCGGTAATAGGGGCGATCGAGGCGGCTGGAGCTCTGGATGGCCGGACTCCGCACGCATCACTCGCGATGATGGGTTCCCCATTGGAAGTTACTGAGACTTATAGGACCACTCGGGAGGGTGCATTGGTTGTCGAGTGCCGGGCCGTCTCGGAGACGTCTTTCTATATTCCATCATTGGTTCTCGCGACAATGCAAGTGGGCGAGTGTGCCACCGGCCCGATCTCGAGTTATGCTTTGCTACCTTTGAGGTGGGATCTCTGTGGATGGAAGATCCTTCGACGCTATTGCCGATCACCCGGTGGTGGCAATACGCGTCCTTTCCCGCCAGGGTTCTCTTTCATCGGAGAGAGGGTGCACTGTTCTGTCGACGTAGTATCTCGAACCGGTACGAAGAGTGTATGTGGGAGACATGATGACTATCTTGTGGAGACTGAGTGAGCCGTGCCGATCACCCGGGACGGCTCGACCTCGAGGAGGGCCGGCAAGGGCTAACCCCGGGAATCGTATCGGCGATGCCATGGCCGATTACGAGACGAATGTCGATCGGGAGGCCAATCAAAGCACCGTGATGATGGCTCAAGCGAGGCAACTCGAGACAGAGCTAGAGAAAGGGGGTCATCGATGTACCTACAGTGGTCGATTCGAGGCGCCGGAAGAGTCCCCCGAGCCTGTGTAGAAGGCCTACCGGAATTTTTCCCCGCGAAGGTGAAGAACACTCGCCGGGGAAAAGGGAAAGTGGAAGAAGGATGAAGGACCTAGTACAGAAACTAGGTCAATTCGTCATTCCAAAGTATCCACCCATTGTGCATCTGGCATACATTAATTGATTAATGTTTTATTGTAGTTTTGCTAGCGTGTAGCGAGTCAAGAGTTGACCGTGCTTGAACTCATCAAAGAATGTTTTAACCGTTATGAATTTGTAGGTTAAATGAAAAGAGTTTTTCAAACACAAGCAATTGATGCTTATTGTATATTTTTTTGCTTTTTTAGACCGAACCAATGATGGCCGCCTACGTTCCCCTTTTACAATTGGACTAAGGGGCTCAGTCACCGTAGTTCGACACTTTAGGTGAATTTGAGAAAACAAAGACAAAAGAAGTGCGACCACTGCCTTTTACTCCGGATCATTAGCGAGAATGTATCCAAATGGGTATTACTCTTTTAGCACTTTAATTTACCGAGGGGGACGCGCATGGGGAAGGAGAGTTGACTCGTGCTCTTCCTCAAACGGCGTATCTCTAAGGAGCTTGCTTCCGTTTACTGGGTTAACGAAAGGGTTTCCGTCCAAGTCTCGCTTAGCTTCATGGCTCCTCCGAGAAGATTCTTTGTACCACGAACGGTCCTATCCAGTAGGCTCCCACTTTTCGAGGGGATTGAGTCTGCGTAGGAGGTTTTTCCTTTAGCACCAAGTCAGCCTTCTCGATGTCTCGGATCTTGACTTTCTTGTCGAATGCTCGTGCCATTCTCGCTCCGGTAGGCTGAGTATGTTCCATGGCTTTCAATGCAGCGCCGTCGAATAGAGCAAGTTCGTCGTGACGGCTCTGTAGCCATTCGACTTCATTGATCCCATTTTCCAAGAGGACTCGGAGGGATGGAATTTCCAATTCTACGGGAAACATTGCTTCCATTCCGTAGGTAAGCGCGAATCGGAGTCTCCCCGTGGCGGTTCTCGACCGATGTTCCTCGGCATCCCCGCAGGGCTAGATGTAGCTTTTCGGGCCAGCCCCGACCTCTCGCGGTCATCTTTCCGATTATCATGGCGAGAGTCTTGTTGGCCGCCTCTACCGCACCATTGGTTTGTGGTCCGTAAGTGAGAAGACTTGTGACGTGTGACTCAATTCGGCCAAGTTGGTCACAATCTCCTTCGGTGGGTCCCATTGTCACGGATATGATCTCGCTGGGCACTCCGTATCGGCACATGATGTTCTCTCGGATGAACTCGGCCACCTTCTTAGAATCTCAGCACTGTACGATCCGGCTTCTACCCATTTGGTGAAGTAGTCGATCGCGACTAAAATGAACTGCGTGACCATCAAGCTCCCTCGGAGGAGTGATCTTGCCGATGACGTCGATTCCCCATGTGACGAAAGGCCATGGCGTAGTCATGCAATAAAGTTCATGTGGAGGAATGTGATTGAGGTTGGAGAACCGTTGACATTTGTCGCAGCCTTCTGACGAACCGGATGCGCCCTGTTTCCATTGATATCCAATAGTATCCCATACGGAGAATGATCCGTGTCAATGCTCATGCGTTCATGTGCGGACCGCAGTCTGCCGTTGTGAACTTCGTTCATTAGCTCGGGCTTTTTCTTTGTTTACACACCGAAGGAGTGGCCCTCGTGGGGCTTCTTGTACAACATACCCCCTGCAATGACGAAGGGATGCCAGCGCTTTAATGCCATCATGTTTTTGGCTTGATCCCTTCTTCGTATTTTCCATCTTCATTTGTGAAGGAAGATTCTCCGCTTTGGAGGTACCGGTAACTGATTTGTACTGTGGTTCGTCGATCGTTTCTTTTCTTTTTCGATCTCACAAAGTTAATAGGCTGTGTTTCCGTCCGCCTATTCTCGAGGGGTTTTACCGCTTTCCCATCGGGAATTTTGACAAGAGAGGTGAGGGTTGCTGTATGCCTGCGAAGCTGCCTCGTCTCTTGGCAAATAGTGAAAAGAGATGTCCTTGAACCGAGTAATGAGCTCTTCCATGTACGCGTGGTACTTCAAGGCCGAATCTACCGTCTTCCATTTGTTGGATACTTGATTGATGATCAATGCCGAGTCTCCATATACATCCAGCTCCGAGATGTTGCGCTCGAGGGCGGCTTCCAAACCCGCTCGGCACAAAGCTCGTATTCTCGCCGCATTGTTGGTCGCTTCAAAATTCACTTGACGGCTATGGGAGTATGCTCGCCCTGGGATCGACAAGGAGCATTCCAATGCCATTCCCTTCTTGTTGGCTGCCCCATCGAAGAAGAGTTGCCAGCGGTTTGCGCTGCCAAGTGAAAAGATTCCGTCGTCCGAAATTGCGGATCGTGACCCTTAGGTTCACCGCTTGGGAAGTCTGGCCACCGATCCGCCATTACTTCCCGCCCTTTGTTGATTTTCGACTCATGTACTTGATGTCGAACTCACCCAGAAGAATGACCACTGCTAGCCGCATCGACAGGGACGGCTTGTCAAAGAGATATCTGGACGGGGTCCACTTTGGAGACCAGGAGCACCGAATGCGACCGCATGTAGTGTTTCGCTTCCCGACTACCCATACCAAGGCGGTACAAGTTTTCTCCGATCCCGAGTAGCCGAGTTCACTTCCTGAAGCTTCCGTCTACGGCGTAGATTGCATGCTCAACCTTGGAATCTTTCTCGTTCTTGTGCCGCATTGCTCCGATTGACGTGTCCGTCATCGTCGATACAGGAGTAGTGGCTTGTCTTCATGTGGCGGACACGCACTGGGGGATTAACCAAGTAGGTCTTGATCTTTTCAAAAGCCGTTTGGCACTCTGAGTCCCATTTGATGTCGGCATTCTTTTCATCGCTTGAACATGGGCTCGCAGAGAGATGTCAACCGGTTGATGAAGCGACCGATGTATCAAGTCTTCCCATGAAGCTCTTCACTTCTGTCGGTGTTTCGAGGCCGCCTCATGTCGATGATGGCCTTGATTTTCCCGGGGATCGGCTTCAATACCTCTTCGTAACCACACCCCAAGACCTTGCCGCGCTTGACGCCGAAGGCATTTTGCCGGTTTAGCCTCATGGAGTGCTTTCGAGTCCGTTGAAGAACTTCCTCAGATCCGTCATGTGCCGCATGTCCGATCCTCGGGAGTGGATGATCATGTCGTCGACATATACTTCTGATTTCTTTGTGAATCATGTCATGGAAGAGGGTCGCTGCAGCCGTAAGTAGCCCCAGATTCTTCGCACCGAACGGCATGACCGTGTAACGCATGTCCCCCATGGAGTGGTGAAGGCAGCCTTGGCTTGATCCTCCTCGGACATTTTGATCTGGTCAGATCCATGAACCCGGTCCACGAAGGACTTTACTTCAAAATTTGCCGTGGTGTCGACCAAAGATGTCGATGTTAGGCAATGGGTAATCATCTTTAGGGCTGGCCTTGTTGAGATCCCGGAAATCCACGCAAGATCTCGACCTTTCCGTTGGCCTTGGTGACCGTCACGATGTTGGAGAGCCAAGTCGGGTACTCAATCACTCTGATGAAACCAACTCGAGCATTTTCTCAATTTCTTCTTTAACTTGCAAGGACCACTCTAGCTTGATCTTGCGCAGCCTTCGTTTGACAGTGCTTCGATTCGGGATCCAGGGGAATTCTCGTGCTCCACGATTGAGGGATCGAGTCCTCGGCATGTCCCGGTACGACTGTGCGAACACGTCAACATACTCCCTGAGGAGGCTTATCGTGGCTTCTTTTTCGCATCGGCGAAGAAACCGCCCACTTGTGTCTCTTTAGGCTCTTGACCGACCCTGTGTTCACTTTGGGTCATAACCTCTTCGGCAACTCTTGGGGCCCTATTGTCCTCTCGTCAACTACACGCTCGAGAACTTCCTTAATGTATCGTTCGCTTAATGCGTCTCGCTTCTTTATCAATTGAATTATTAACGTCTTTTAAGTTGTTTGTTAACTTATCGCTTGTTAAAGTGGCAATGAGAGGATACTCCGAAAGGTCGACTTTTCATTAGACAAGAACGGGAATACATGATTGGCTACTAACATTATAGTCCTCCTGCGTAAGGCCGTTGGACGACTTAGGAGGACCGGACTCGACAAGGACCGACTCAGGGTTTGAGACCGGGTTTAGGGAGATGTGGGTGCGGGTCCCAGCCTTGTCTTCCACCCCGCCCGGGCTTGCCCTCGGTCCGGTGAAAGTTACCCAATTCTTCATTCTTAGGGCATTGCCGGATGCTTGATGAGGGTGCCGGGGATCGAGAGGCTTGGCTTCTTTGTCCCTATCAGCTGGAGCGATCATGCCGTTGCTCGGAGCCCCACGATCAGAGTTTGGCAACTCCATGACTTCTTCAAACGCACTCCTCCGTAGAGCCATTTGGTCCACCGAGAGCGTCTTCTAAGTGAACTCGGTTCCTTCGCTTCGCTGGAGCTTACTCTGTCTCGAATGTGGCCTCTAAGGCCGATCCGAACAATTGCTTTCCCATGGAGAGTACCTTTGAGTTGCTCCTCCAAGTCTCGGGATTCCCCTACACCATGGATGTGCTCATGCTTTGGATCTCGTGGTGGCAGCGTGGTCCAGTGAAGAGCTGTGACGCCGACTTGGAACGCTCCCTTATCGAATTAGCTTTGAGTCCTCTCGAAACGCTTGAGGTCCCGCGCTAAGCTGTTCCATTCTTCCCGTAGTCTCTGTACCGACTATCCCTCGGCTTCTTTCTCATCTTCATCCCAGCTCCACTGCTCGGTCCCTCAGATTCGCTGCCGGGTTCCGCTCGTCGCGGTCGGTCCCTGATTCTTGCACATCGGTTCCCTTGCTCCGGTCCCCTCAGCTTCGTTCTGTTTATCGGCTTCTGCCTCTGGTGAAGTAATGAGCGAGTCAAAGTCGTAAGGCCGGTGAGATTGGGTGTGCCGTCGGAGGTTCCCCTTTGCGGAGCTCTTTGCACTTAGTGCGGGCGACCTTTTGTCTTCCACGCATATTCGTAGGTGTTGGCACGTAGCCAAGC